>JACJUY010002972.1:6727-18872 GCA_014220935.1 Platorchestia sp. MABIK | reverse complement strand
ATGTAACGAGGTGTAATGTAATTAGATGTTATGTAACAAGGTGTAATGTAATTAGATGTTATGTAACGAGGTGTAATGTAATTAGATGTTAGGTAACGAGGTGTAATGTAATTAGATGTTAGGTAACAAGGTGTAATGTAATAAGATGCTATGTAACAAGGTGTAATGTAATTAGATGTTATGTAACAAGGTGTAATGTAATTAGATGTTATGTAACAAGATAGTCCGTTATTGATACAGAGGGTAAGAGAGCGAGTCAAAATTCTGCGTAATCTCTAGAGAGAAATAGTTCTGTTCATTGAATGCTTTATTTTTACCTCAATAGCCCTTTCCTCAGTTGTCTGAAGCAGTCGCGGCTCGTTACACTGAGCTCTATTCTGAATGATATTGGATTATTTTTAATCTCCTTTAAATACTTTCTGGCTGATGTTAACAGAAAGTTGACACAGAGCAGCTCAAAAATCTTTTTTGGATGTGCCCAAGGAGTATCAACATCTGAGAAACTTGATTTTGATATTGAGAAGTTTCAAAGTTATCCGAGTTAATTCGAGAAACCCTCTTTGGATCAGTTGAAAAACAGCGTGCTGCTATATGTGCTCCTAAATGTTGCAGTCTCAACTCACACATGCCTCACAGCTCCAACATTTCATCTGCCTCATTACATCAGTGATGACACGACGAAAATGTGTGGCTGCATTGCTGCATCACCTGGAACAAAAAAAAACGAGTTTCCAGAGAATTGCGAACACTTTCACTCCAGCAACGTACGCTACGTTCAGCAATTTATCAGCAGCGGAAGTAGAAGATGAAGCGACCGAATTTCCCTTGTTCATTATGTAATAATTATTCATTTCGGCTGTTTCCTGTCTCACTTGCCCAATAAAGAGCAGCAAACACATGTTCCCTCTTTCATTCTGTATTAGTTATTAGTTTCGGCTGCTTCCAGCCTCACTAATAAAGAGCAGCGGACGCATGTGCAGACCTGCATATCGCGAGGGAACATTTCACAAGAGGCCTGTATGACAATGAGAGTGGCAGCGAGAGTGAGGGTCGCACGAGCAACAAAGGAACCGCTTTGAGAGGCAGTGTTGCCACCGTAAACTCTGTAAAAATGTCGAGATCCCCTCCGAGAATGTCTCCTTTTGTCATCTTACCGTGAAAAAATCAGGAGTTGAATGTTTGTAAGACGAATTTTAGATGCAGAACTACACGCAGCCTTCACGCCAATAAGGGAAACTTAGATGACGGTGGAATCAACGTTGATAGTTTGTGAAAAAACAAAGGGAAATATTCTGTTGGTTTTAAGATATTTCTTGATTGCTGGCGTGGTTGGCGAGAGGTGTTTGCCTGCCTCCTTGGGCCGACAAAATTGCTCTGTTGCTCTCATTGTGACCGTGGCAGCCAGTCACCCGCCTGACGTCGTCGTGGGTGGTATGCTGCCGTTCCTCCATCGTGGCGTCAGTGGTGCATTGCGATGGACACTCGCTCGTGCTCACGCATTTTGTGTTGAACAATGATGAATGAAAATCTGCATATTTACCCTCGTTTTTGGGCTGTGATGAGCGGTATGTTCGCTCACGATGGAACTTAATGTGAGTTATCTTTGAATTTTACCTAAGTTTGGGTATATCAAGGATGAACGAGCGAGCTGACCTTCTCATTTGCTGAGCCTTCAAAATTGAAGGAATAAAAACTCGGATGAGCTGCCACTCCCAGCCCCGCCCGGCAAATGCCTCAACATTTTAGGGAGCGCGACTTCAGCAGGTGGCAGCAAATTCGTAAATATTGCACAAGGGATCCCCGAATACAGAATTTAGGGTGCTATTTTTTAACATTGCAATTTTGATGTGGATTAACTAATATTCATTGCATGCCTTAAATTCATTCATTTTTCATTTCATGCTTTAAATTCGAAAATATTGCGCAAGGGTTCCCCGAATGCAGAATTTAGGGTGATATTTTTAACTTTGAAATTTTGATAGGGATTAAAAATTGTTCATGCTTCAACCTTTGTTTAGTGCAAACTGTTAGACATTCATGTAGAATATTTTGAGCTTATGACGGAAACGTTTGTTGACCCTCGGTAGCGTTACGTGCAATTAGAAAACATTTTTTAGGTCGTTCTTTGTCATGTGCCGACCCTCACACGTTGGTCTTGTCCCTCGTAAGTGCACGAGGGCAACGTGGGTTCTGGGACTCACTAGCACGTGAGGGTAGAGGGGGTTTTGACCCTCATAAGCAGGAATTGGTCACTTGTGACTTGACCCTTGGAAGTAAACGAGGGTAACGTGAGAGGGTAACTCATTTTTCACTTGCGTTACTAAAAAAAAGATTTACTTTTTACAACGTTATGAATATGTTACAGACGCTTCTAGTCTCTTGAATACAATTCCGCACCACTGCACTGCGCACCGAAGCAGAAAAACAGAAAGCGTCGTTCTTAGAAAACTGTACGGTATTGCACCCTGTACTTTGTTAAAATTGATTTGTGTTGTTCGGCATGCATGATTTATTAAAATGTGTTCGTCATGATGAAGTTATCATTGCAGTTATCATATTTTTCAAGGTTGAGTTATTGACTTGTGTATTTGTCACACTTGGATTATTATTTTGTGTTACTTACATAGATGTTTTATATTAATGAGTTGTGTTTTGTGCTACGTTTTAGTTGTAAGTGCTATTGTTGCAGCGAGGAGTTAGCGCTGCCTCACCACGGGACTCGTTGCAATCTCCTCCCGTTGTAGCGGGCTCGATATAACGGGACTCGTTGCAATCTCCCGTTGTAGCGGGCTCGATATACCGGGACTCGTTGCAATCTCCTCCCGTTGTAGCGGGCTCGATATACCGGGACTCGTTGCAATCTCTTCCCGTTGTAGCGGGCTCGATATAACGGGACTCGTTGCAATCTCCTCCCGTTGTAGCGGGCTTTTTTACCCGTCAATCGCTGGCTGCAGCTAGATAGAAAAACAAAGAAAAACTGTTAATTCACAATAAAGACGGTACCAGAAATGTAGTGCAACAGTTTGGTTTAAAAAAATTTTATATCAAGTAGATGGCGGCAGGTAAAACTGAAGTTTAATATTCTATTTAAATTTAAAGTCGATTGTGGTGAGCGATGTTGAAAATAGCGAGCGTTGACTAGATCGAGCCTTCTTTTGGTTTTTATTGAGTGTTTATGAAAATTAAGTTTGTGTCTACTGGTCGGTCAGCAGCACTACGAAAATCCCCTCCGTGTACACCGGTGGCTCACGTCGCACTCAAAGTGTTAATACAAAAGTCCTTAATTGATAGACAAACCATGCGAAGCGTACAATAGCTGTGTCAGGAGTTAATTATGTTATTGAAAGGAACAGTTAACCAATTTTCTTTTGTATATACATGAAGTGCCATTGGATGGATGCTGAATAATACTGCGACACAGAAGTGTTTAGTATTACTGAAGCGCATATTTCCAACACATGGCAAATTGTGACAGCTTAAGCGCGACGCTGCAGGGTTTAACGGCCATCACGGTCGTACATTGCGACTCACAGTGATGAGATGATAATTTGTTCTTCTTTGTGAAAAGAACAACTGCCCGCTCCAGGTCATCCGTCCATTGAGTTCAATCACAGTAGGGTTCAGAGAGTTGTGGCCTCCATCAACCTGGTTCTGTGTTAAAAACTCCCTACTGACCTGAATGAGCAAATGACAGCGTGAATATTTAGCGTCCAATATTTTCTATCATTTATATAGTATAAGTACCTATCACTCAAGATCCAAACTACAGTTCAGCATTCGCTGTGTATATCTATTTGTATGTACATCAGCAAACATTTGTATTAGAATTTGTTTTCACTTGCCTGACTTTAACAAACATGATAGGAGCACAAACACAAATTGTGTGCCACTCTGTGCCTGCCCACGCTTGTGTGCAGCAGCACGCAGCTGCAGCAGATCAAGTGCTGACGGCTCAACACAACGGAGTAGGACAAACGTGTACCACTGAACAAATTGTTCATGCATTCACCATTGTAAACGTGTATCATTTCAAACCACTTTGCAACCTCTTTTTGAAGGAGTTTAATCATACGATGAAAATATCAACGAGCGAGCACTAATAGGTATTTCAAACATTTCTCACGAAGGATGCAAACTAATTCGAGGTGGTAAGTCCATTTTACCAGTCTGTTTTTTACAAGCTAACCAAATCAACTTAATGACCCCCGCAATCGTAGTCAACGTGTCAATAACTACCGCACTGCACAGCCTGCAAGTCTCGAGAGCTGCAGCAAAGAACGACTCTTCATTTAAGCTTCAGCCCCGCGACTCAATAAAGGAATTAGCGCGGGAGAGTGAGGGCGTGTGGCCGGCGAGTGGTTTTTGTGGTTGTGATTCATTGTGGTTGTGGACCATTGCTGTGTCACGCCAACGTTCTCAGGAGATGCACAAAAATAGAAGTGATGCAGTTGCTTCAGAGAGCCATGCACTACTTACAAAAATGTGAAGACTAATTGTATTCAATATATAACCTGGCATCAACTGATCCACAAATTTTTTTGGATACTTGAATCAGCGTAAAGATCTCTTTTGTATTTAATCATCACTTTATAACCGCCCACAATTTTGATATTCTTCATGTAGAAGTGTAGCACAATTTTATAGCGATAATTTTTAGTATAACTCTTCAAATTTAAGTTCACGTGTTTAAAAGTTTTCTTTGATATGAGTTCTATAAGCGTATCCATTTGTTTATAAATAATAATTCATTAAATTTGCTTTCAAAGTAGTAAACTACGTCAGTTTTCAAAGTAGTAAACTACGTCAGTTTTCAAAGTAGTATATTTCAAAGTAGTAAAATACATAAGTTTACTACTTTGAGTTGTATTCCAACCCATGCAGAAGCTTAACTTAACACTCCATCCATGTTTCTCTCGCTCGAGATTTGAAACACAAGCTGCGTCTGCTACAGAAGGCTTACAGTCAGTCCCTGTAAATTTCAGTAATACCTCGTGACTTTACCATATGATAAAAGCTCAATATTCAATCACAGCATGCCGTCAGGTCTGACAAACCGCTCTCCGCATTTTGAAATCCCGAGCGGATCACACGCTCTCAATTCTGCGACTGGCGGAATGACCGCAGCTTTTTCCGGCGTTTGGAGGGGACGGCAGCCTGGCTGTGAACTCTGCGACGGGCCTCAATTTAGAGTTATACGCGGCTTCGAAATGAGAAATTTAATTTTACTCTTCAAAATTATGACGCGGCGGCTACAATCTCATTTTGATGAACTGCCTTGTCAGTCACAACTGCCCAGGTTATTTCTATTCGCACTGCGCTTCCGCATGTGATGCAATTTGGGCGGTCGCTGTCTTTTTTTGAAGTTAACGTCGTGTTGTGCTCTTTTGAACTCGTGCTCACTTTTTGGGGCTCTTGCTTCTGTGTTGCTTGCCTCTAGTGCACCCACACACACAGCAGCACACTCACACACACACACACACACATACCAGCACACACTTATACACCCACACACCAGCACGCACAGGACACAAGGCACGTGGTCCTTCAGTTCACACAAATAAACACGTCACACACGACACATGCATCTCAACATGACACATCTGAAGCGCAAATTTGCTCCAGCTGCAGTGCCAAGCCTCGTGAGGGCTGCGTGTTTGCGACAATTTAAAAACTATTAAAATGATTTTGAAATTTAAATTGTTTTAACGATTTGAATTGATAAAAGATGTTTTTAAAGTTGTTTAAAATTAAATGTTTTTGAAAACAATTTAAATTGTGGTAGTCAATGATCGTGGCATTCCTGTGTGTTTTGTAGTCTGACGTCGGAAACGACCTGTCCATTTGCAACAGCAAATCAACTCTCTGAAAAAAGGATGTTTTATCCCAATCAAGTCCGATACATTTAATCTTGTACACTATTTTTTCAAGTGCCTCATAACTAACGATTATGACGGTAAAATGCCTTATAATTTAAGCAACCATCACTCTTGGTACGCAGATATAAGATATATAACATCTTAAATAGGCATTGCAGGTTAATGTACAACAAATATAATACTTCAGAAAAAGTGTAAGAACGGCACTGCGCAGTTGCTGCAGCAAATGTTGCTGTGGCGGGGCTGTGGCGGGGCTGTGGCGGTGCTGTGGCGGGGCTGTGGCGCGGGCTGTGGCGGGGCTGTGGCGGGGCTGGGGAGGCTCCCACTGAGATGTGGAAGTGAGGGTCACCAGTGGGAGAGTTAGGGGAGTCAGTGGATCGTTCCCTCACGCAGTATCCCCTCTTTCGCTGTTAGGCAATTTAGAGGAGCAAATTTTCAATCCCTTGCACTTTGACGCGAGCTTTGATTTCACTCTGAGTTGCGACTCACTAGAACTTATGATAACTCTACCCTCACCCACAACACCTGATGACGCTCTTGTCTAACTTCACTCCAGAGTTCAAGGAGAGACCGCAAGCATGGTGTTAAAAATGGTGTCCAATCTCGTCAGCAATATGACGAAAATACAAATGTATGAATACTGAGCATGCAACGGGCAGCGGCACAAATTGTGTGGATGATGGATTTATGAAGTATTTTTTCTGCCGCATTTTGTGTCATGCGCTGAATATTTTGTGTGAGTCCTTCCCATGTTTTTGTGAACAAATATATAATTTCTTATACTCCCTTAATTTTGTTCGTGAAGGAGATTTGTTAGGAGTGAAAGGCTCTCATCAACACTCATACCACCTGTAGAGGTGGTATAGGACTGCCACAACACCACCTGTAAAGGTGGTATAGGACTGCCACAACACCACCTGTACAGGTGGTATAGGGCTGCCAAAACACCCCCTGTGCAGGTGGTGTGAGCAGGGAGAGCAACACTCGGTGGCGGTGGCGGATCGTACATTAAAACAGCGAGCGCTGAACTGTAATATGGATCTTGTGCGAGAGGTATTTATGTAATTATTTGAAAATGCTGGACGGTCATTGAAGAAGTTACTTGCTAATTCAGGTCAGTAGTGAGAATGTGAACGTTGTAATTAAAGAATAAACTCAGAAAACACAAAAGGTCTCGTCAGACTCGCTGTCTTTTATTTTCTTGCACAAATTCCTGTGTTAAAGCGTAGCAGAAAATAAGTTTTATACGATAAATCTTAACTGATTACAAATGTTGTAAATTTTGCTCCTCTCTAGTAACGCAAATGTAGTTCTCGCATTCTCTCAGAAATGCGGTTTGTCCAGCGTTTATTGTTGATCGCGTTTGGTTGGCATTATAAAATTTTCGTTGTCTTATCTGGCAGAACAAGTGGTGCAGGTGGTGCAGGTGGTGCAGGTGGTGCAGGTGGTACAGGTGATGCCAGGTGGTGCCAGGTGGTGCCAGCAAATACCCGGCAAACTCGCTGGCAACAAGATACCCTCGATCTGAGCTGCCGGTGCTGAGACCGCACAACGTCCGGTGCGACCGTCACGGTTGCAACAACATTTGACACGTTGCTTGCGATGCGACCCATCGATGGGCAGTATCGTTTGGAAGATTTTAACAATCTTTTAAAATTAATGGTATACAATTTACCCAAATAATGTTTGGTTTTTATGAAACTGCTAACAACTTTTAACTTTGAATTTGAGTTCAATATTGAACTCCAGTTTAACCCATCGCAGTCAACGTGTTCACGGGTTAAAACAATCAGGTGGGCGGGGTAGTCATGTGCTTCGAAAACATTATCAGGTTGAGATAATCGCAGCTCGTCTGCAGCCAACGAAGAGAATCGCATTTCGACAAGGCGGGAGAATTTCTACAACGTCGTCGTTATTTCCTTCATATAAATTATTTATCAGAAACAAACTGCACGGAGCATCCGCCTTAAAATTTTTCTATTGTTTCTCTGTTTTATTTTACTGATATTGCATCGACGAACTATTAAATCTTTTTCCATTGAATCAATTGAATCTTTCTTCAGGGATTGATTTGTAGTTTTTACTTCTTGCCTCGTCTTTACTTCGCTGCGAGGATTCACAACTCAGCAATGGTGACGAAGATACGAAGGAGCAAGTAAAATGGTAATACCTATTGTAATCAGGTAACTGTTGTTCGATTCATGTACTTGCTAGTAAACCAGAGTCATTTAGTCTTTCTTCCGTAAGACTCAAAAAAGAATATCTTTATGAACTAGTTTTGATGCACAAACGAATGGCACTCACTGAGTAAGGAGGAGTCGCTAAAGAACAAAGGATACCTGCAAAAAAAACGAAATACTTAATGAACGACTGGATCTCACGCCCAACTCACCGCAACATCTCGACACATCTCCAATGAACAATCAAAGTTACAACACACAATATTGAAAACTTACCGCAACATCTGATTAAATCTTACCGCAATATCTACTTAAGCCTTACCGCAATTTCTAATTAAACCTTACCGCAACATCTAATTAAGCCTTACCGTAATATCTAATTAAGCCTTACCGCAATATCTAATTAAACCTTACCGCAATATCTCAACTCATCTCCAATTACCTATCAAAGTTACAACGTGGAAAAGAGGACAACACCGCATACTTGCTTCGCAAAATCAGGCCCCGAGGAACAAGTAGAGTTAATGTCAGACGACGGTCGGCTGCAAATTAAACACGAACCGAGAAAGGTATTCACCGTCAGGTCCTCAAGCTATTTTGAAATAATTCTACTCTCGCCAACAAATCGTTACAGTAGTGTTCGTATTGTTGTGACACTGTCCAGTTAAATATTGCAGGAAGTTATTGCGTTTTCCAATTGCGTCATCTAATTGCAACTCCCAACCAATTGCGTTATCCAATTGCGTAATGAAACCAGTTGCGTTATCCCAACCATTTTTGCTGGGAAATTTTTTGTGTGATCGTCCTACTGTTGCACCTATACTGACCAATATACTTTCCTCCGTAGTGCTCGACACTGCCCCCTCACGCCTGCATGTCGCGGTCGCGTGCTCGACACTGACGCAACACTTTCCTTGCTTTCACCTCTACATAACGCCTATAGTCGCTAGAAAATAAGCCCATAATAAGCTTATCTCGCCATATCGTGTCCAGTCTTTCGGGCGCCACACCAAAAAAGTCGCTAAAATATCTCGTGCACCCTTTTCCCTCTGAGGAGAATACTCGCGAAACAACATTTGAAAAATCCCAAGTCCTCTGTCTCGGTGCCTTTCTCTCGCGGCATTCTCGGCGTGTCCGCCATCTTGGAAGTCGGAATTTTTCCGCAGCACCTAGTAAACAGCCCCAAGTTGTGCCTCAATGAGGATTTTGTCAAGGCCATTTTACGTCTTATAATGACGCTTGGGAGCTGCTCTCATGGGGCGCCCGGACAGTAAGGAGGCAGCAGCTGATCGGTGGGCGCTGGGTCTTCGTGAAGGCGCTGCTGGGTCTTTGTGAGGACTCTGCTGGGTTTTTGTGAGGACGCTACTGGGTCTTTGTGAGGGCACTGCTGGGTCTTTGTGAGGGCACAGCTGGGTCTTTGAGAATGCGCTACGCCGGTGTGTGCAGGGCACAGCACTGGGTCTGGTGGGCGCCGTGGGCGCTGGAGAAATATGACAATGACACGAAACCTGTACGCTGTGTGTAGAAATAGTGTGTGGAAATGTGTGAATAGTGTGGAAATGTGCAGTTTGTGTTTGTGAAAATACGTAGGAGGGCTTAATTAAAGTTTTCTTCATGAACAAGCTTGAAAGATCTTGCTGCGCTCGAAATGCATTAATTGTCATCTTTTCCAAATCTAAAGAAGCGTACCCACTTAATGTATAAATGCAGGTTTGCATGATTTAGCAATCATTTATCGAGTTCAGCGAAACTTTGTAAACTTGTGAAGTTTGTTCCATCGTCAGGGAACTTTGGAAAACATTTTTACGATGTATCTTGTGTACGAAATTAATGATGACATAATTTTCTGACTGTTCAGTTGAATCATCAGAGAAAATTAACCCAAACTGAGAAGTCTGATTGGGACTATCAGATAAGGAATTTTTGTTTCACCAGTTGACGTAGCAATGCATCAGAGTGCGATAAAATGAATGTTCATCAGAAAGTATACCTTTGAAGATTGTGTGCGGCTCCGTGCCTCTGATGCTCTTCGGTTCGATGCCGCGGGGGCGAGGCGAATATATGACGATCACTTGTGATACACAGAGCGCACAACTCAACAATCAGAGCAATTCGCACCTGAGAAAAAGCTTGCATCTAAATTGCAAAAAACAACGAATTGGAAGAATTTAGATATTTTCGTACAACTTTACTTAATTAATATTTAGCGAAATCCTGTTTACAATAGTTACAGGGAAAAATGTTTAGATCGTCTTGTTGCTTTTCTTGCTGCAGGTTGTTGAAAGAAGCTGTTATTTTTATATAAAAGGTAAATTTATTTTCTTCAGAAGCTCTCCACTTCTATAAAAATAATTAAAAATTACCGCATTTTAGTTGAACTAAGAATCATGCATTTTATATCGAGTGCGTCAAACTTGTTGAAGTTTTCAGTCCAAATTAGCAGAAAGTTAAAGCTTTCTCCATGAAATTGAAGAACTTGAGTTTTACGTATGAAGTTCTGCAGTGGACATACGGGATGTTTCAGTAACAAAACAACCCTACTTTTCAATCCCTCCTGTAGTAAGACAGAAGTGCATCGTATTCTTTCGGTTTAAAGTTCTCCGAACCAAATTTCGCTGGTGGCTCCCGAGGAGAATATGATCTTATTGGCCACTTGCTGAGGGCGCTGCGAAGAACGCAGGCCACGTAGGTAAGGTCTAACCAGTCTTTTTTTCGTCAAAACCGTGTGGCAATGCTGACGTCACGACAACGAACCAATACTGGCGCTCACACTGCATCTGGCAACACTCCTCGCACAAACCTGGCACCCCTATTGGCCTTACGACATGTTGCAATGGTGACGTCATAAAGTTAGTTAGAAATGAAGCCGTTCTATTGGCTAGACGAACAAGAGGAGGTGTATTTTCGCCCAAAGAAATGACCCTACCTTGTTTCCTCTACCGTGCGCCTGGTCCAGTGTCAGAGGCGGCCGCAAGATGGCGGTCAAGTCTGGAATTGACAGTCGCAATCTGATTTAGCCGTCAAGAAGGCCAGCAATGTTTTCCTGCTGGGATTGGGGTGGCTGAGAGAGTCTTGCTTCATTGCTTTGCTGACAGCATTTGCGGCCGGCAATAGGCTGAAAGCAAATATAAATGTGCGTAATTTTTCGGGAATTACACATATAAGAACTGCAGTAAAAGAGCGCCTGCGCTGCAAATTGGGAACCTTATATAAATTGAACATAATTTTTTCTGCTCACTTGACATAGGCTAAAAAGTATTTTTGAAATTACGTGACCTCATCTACCAAAACTTAACATAAATTGATTAATTGAAACGTGTTGTAGCTTCTTTTGTTAAGGTGGCGTCTCACGTGACATCGTCGCGACGGCTGGTTCATGCAGCGTCTGTTCAGTCGCTTATAAATGGTTTCTACTGGAACGATTATTGTAAAATTTAAATTCAATTTTAAAATCCCTTTTTGAAATCATAAAGAAACTCGAGAAAAAATGATCAAACATTTGTGCACTAATTTGCTACGTATGTTACCCTAAGTAAGTTACCCTAAGTAAGTTACCCTCAGTAAGTTACCCTAAGTAAGTAACCCTCAGTAAGTTACCCTCATTAAGTTACCCTCAGTAAGTTACTCTAACAGAAACCCCCATTTCGTGCAGAGCTGCCAATGTTGCAGTGCGCGCACCAAAAAGCCCAAAAGTGCTGGTTTGCGGAAATAATGCAACCTATTTAAGCACACATTCCAGTGTGTTCAGAACACGGGTGCCAGCCATCTGAGTTTTTCAAAGAACATTCTCAAGTTAAGCTCTTTTGTCTGGCATCAGTAAAGGCAATAATGAAAACTTCTACAAAACTGATATTGTTGCCGAACGAAAATGCAAATCATATGAGACAAAGATAATTAATAAATAAAAATAGTTAATGTTGTAGTCCACTGCTAGAAAACAAGGTGTTCTTAAAGAGTTCTAGTCTGCGCAATCTCAGCAGGGCTTGTCGCAGGAGCTGATATGGAGCTCTGACCAACATAGTTTTGTCAAATGGTTCTAACTTTCAGCACTACCGACGTGGCTAGGCGGCTTTAGTTCTCACGCCCCAC
>JACJUY010002971.1:83756-94603 GCA_014220935.1 Platorchestia sp. MABIK | reverse complement strand
AAGTTTTGCATCATCCGTGGACTTTTTGAACCTTCCCCACTCGTGCTAAGTCTGAGGCAGTCACACTCAACTTAATAAATCTTAAACTAGTGAGATGAGATACACCGACCCCGGAATCCGGACAGCACAGCGGCAGCTTAAGTTCACAACTTTCAGAAAATATTTTAAGTTTTATTATTTTTTATGAAGAAAAGTTATTGAAAAAGGAAAAGAAAATATTCTAAGAAAAAAGAAATAAAAGCCTGGATTTTTTACCTGTCGAACTCCAGCCAAGCTCTAGCGTCCACAGGACGTCGCTATAAAGGCCGGCTGAATTGCCGTTTAGGCAAGACTGCTTTCCGCAGCTTTTAATTTAAGAACATTTTTGTTCTTTTAAAAAGTTACACTTAAAAAAGAAGAAGTGGTTTTAACTTCAAGAGGAAAAAAAGGAAGATTTAACTTCAAATTTAGGAAGTAATTATTTTTGAAAGAGTGAGAATTATTTATCTCTCGAAAACGAAGAACATAATCTTCGAAAAAAGAACTATGTCTCGCCAACCTGCTTCAGCGGCGAAAACTTCCAGAACTAACTGGCACGGGAAACATAGTCTTTACCTGACACCCTGAACGGGGTCAGTAAACGCTGCAATAACAACAATTCATGACAAGTAGAACAATGGATAAAAAGAATGCTCACCTCTAATCTTCGAAGATTATGTTCTGGTGAACATTCTCCACAAAAAAGCCGGCTGTCAAGGATTATACATCCCAGAAGCGGGGCCGGAATTGGTCAGAGCACATAGTGTGCACGCGCTCCGGACCAAGCTTAATCTTCATCGGAGGAAGCAGCCCGCGAAGGCACCCTCCTCAACTTCGCTCGGATCCGTAGCTGAGGCTTCGGATTCGCTCGCAAAGACAAACGAACATTTTATGCATGTTCAAAGTTATTAAGGTCGCCAGGAAAGTGAAGCACTCCCACCGTTGCCCCGCTTGTCATAAATAGTTAGCGTTTCTTACTTTTTAGGCCAGTTTTGATATAAATGAAGACCTAGTCCCTAATTATGCAAGATATGGGCTCTCTTGCATGGGACTTTAGTAAGGAGCAAGGCTGGATTTGCGACACAATACCAAGCATTTTACTTTTCAATTTACATTATAGTGCATCCACATTAGATTGGGCATTTCGAATTTCCATTTTAACAAGATTTATAAAAGTTGAAAGAACTTAATAATGCAAAGCATTTTATGAATAGTTATGTGCTCGCAGTGGCACAGTGGTTAAGGGATCGGCCTTTCATGTTGGAGACAAGGGTTCATATCCCGGCGCTGGCGCGGCGATTTTCCCCGTTGGGTATAAGGGAAAGCTCACGCACAATACCCCACTCAACCCAGGTGTCGGAAATGGGTACCGGCTTTACGAGGGAACCGTCATGGTGTCCTATATATAGTGTTAGTTATAAGACATTTAAAAAACCAATGCTCAAGATCATATGTATCAGGCTTGATTGGAAATAAAGCATCCTAAGATGCCGATGTTTTAATAATTATAATAAAATAATGTCATTTGACTCATCTATGAGTAGACTGTTCTTTCGCTCACCAACATCAGCCTATGGAAAAAAATTTATTTATAAAGGAGAGTAAATGCACGGATTCCTGTTATCGGAAAACTTGTCTAATTTTTTGCGAGAAATGTCGGAACGACATTTGAACGAAAAGCATAAACCACTAAAGTTAAGGGCAACAAGTTATGAACTTCAGAGCCGGACTTCTGGTAGACAGGCGGGTGTTCGACTTGCCTGTCTGTAACTGTGCGGTCATAGGAAGCAAGCACCCGTACTCTGTGGAGTTATTTGCAGTTAGTACAGTTATCGTTATAGTAAATTACAATTTTTAAGATATAGTAAGTTTTTAAGTTATAGTAAGTTATAGTTTTTAAGTTATAGTAAGTTATCGTTTTTAAGTCACAGTAAGTTATAGTTTTTAAGTAACACTAAGTTATAGTGTTTAAGAATGCATGGAGAGACGCTATCCTAAATACCCAGCTCACGGAATGGCAAGTAATTGGTCATGAACTTATAGTCTACGAACCTCCAAAATACTCGTGAACCTCAGGACGTGCCGGGAAGCGAAGTCAGGCAAGTGGACGGTGAGCGGTGCAGTCCGCAGCAGGGAAGGCGCCTCAGCCTCTCATCTTACGTCCGCTCGATCATCGATGGAAGGGAAGCGAAGCGGACGAAAGCCACCAGCGCCCCAGAGTTGGTTGCAGGGGGGTTCCGCGGGCGTCCGAAATGAAGGCTGTGTAGGCTTAGTTTTGTACAATAATAATGTTGATGGATGAAGTTGGCTGGTCATGGGTTGGAGGCGATGTGCTTTGGCTGTCCAGAAAATCAGCGGCGTAAGTGCGGGTTGGCTCGAATGATGCGTTCACTAGGTTGTATTCAATATAAAGTAGACTATAGTTCAAACTCAAATACAAGCCATCGCTAGAGCTGGGTTGTATAAATTTTGCATATTAAAGTATTGAATTTGCCAAATTTTCTGTAACTAAATTTGCTTTCAAGTTTTTACGTCTTACTATAAGTTTAGTCTTAATTATATATAGTCTTAAAATTAAGTTCATGGACGAAGAAAGCTTAAAGTTATTGAACACGTTACGAATGGAGGAAATCCTGTAAATTTACTGTACACAGCCAGCAGATCTTAAGGACTTTGAACTTTTTTGATAATCTCTGAGTATCTTATTATGTGCACCTTTAATTGGGATGTACTGCCTGTTCGCAGAGCAGGCGTTAGCCCACCTCTTAAGGTCAGAAATTTTGCCAGCTCAATTCACGATTAATTGAAATTATGATCATAAAGATCTCTAAACGGCAACGCCTAAATTCAGGCTGCAGACCATACATCATTTAAAGTTTTACAATTTTAAGGTTCAATGCAGTATGGCGCAGCCCAACTACAGTTCAATACAATAGGCCTTAGTCCAATTAGTTCATTTAAATAGACCAAACACCTTCAAGAGTATTAATTTAAAACCCGAACAAAAATTTAATGAAAAGAAACCAAATTCACACAAACCCAAAACAGTTAAAAGGCAAAAGTAGCAGCAAGAGTGTAGGAGGTCGAGGGTCAGTGGCAGATCATGACATAGTTACGTCTCCAGCAACCATCACAAGCAAGAAGCCCGTCCACAAAACCAACTGGCCACACAACCATCTCACGTGGTAGCGAGAGTCGAACAGCACACTGTATCTCAAAAATTAATACGTGGAAAATACGTGAGGTGCTTGGCTAATTAATCCTGAGCTCAGATTACACTTATTTTTCATTTATTTATGTATATTTTGGGATACAGGAATGTAAGACGCCTTGTGGGGAGCAATAAATCTTTATTTGAAGCAGTGAGCTTGGGTACCAGTTCTATAACCTGAAATACAAATAGTTATTCTGATCAAAAATGTTAAACTAACTGGTCGCAAAGCGTTTAGTAAATGTAATCGCCATGATTTTCAGTTTTTCGTTTTTTGGCATTGAAATGAAACACTCCAATTTGCCACATTGAGCTCACGACAACATTGTTTAGTACATGAATGTAAAAATAGGGTTTAGATAGAAAACTCCAAAATGAGCAAGTTTCTAACCTTGTGATGACAACATCGAGGAAGTGAAGCTCCAGTTTAGGTACAAAAAATCATTTGGGTTTCTCATTCTTTTGTAATTCCAAATGATAGCACACAGACATTGGTGCCGATCAACTGTTGGATAGCTTTTGAAAGTGGAACGAGGCTAGAAATGAGGAGGTAGAATAGAAAAAAACCATGAGTGGAAGAGTGCAATTGTTTGCACGGGAGAATAATGTCACGAACTGTCGTCGTCTTCTCAACGTTTTCTTAAAAAGCCAAATCATTTTTTTTCAGGTGAGATGATCCATGTGGCAGGTCCAGTAGGGAACAATCGTTTTTTTTTTTGCTACAATAGATAATTGTTATTTTTTGGACGAAATAGTCCTTGGCCAGAACCCTACAGCGGCGCGAAACATCAGAGCAATCCACTCTTTTGGTTTTCTACGGAAGCGGAGAAGGTGAGTTGGAGGTGATATCAGGGTTTTTCGGAACAAGAGTAGAAAATGGCAAAATAAACACTTTTTCCTCTATAAAATTTTCCAAAAAATTTGGATTTTTGAGATTTTAGGGGTTTATTGTTTGAAGGATGAAATTTAACTACATAATTACTCGAAATATTTATTTTGAATTTACTTAACAAAAATTCTTCAAAATGTGTTCCACCTACATCAATGCACTTTTCAAATCTTAGCCTTAACGACTGCCGGATATTAGGAAACACGTCCGTAAGTTCAGAGCTCTCACCAGCAGCCGCTGCAGTTCTAGCCACGAGATCTTCCTCAGATTCAACAGGTACGTATACCATAAACAAGGCTTTTCATGAGTCTCCAAAAAAAGAAATCGAGTAGAGTCATGTAAATTTTATTATTCTAAGCTCTCATAGATCAGAAGTATTTGCAACGTAAATTCAAAATAACCATTGCGAGTAATTGTGTAATTAAATTTCATCCTTTAAAACAATAAACAGCTAATATCTCAAAAACCCATTACATTGTGAAAATTCCATAAAATAAAAAGTGTTTATTTGGCCATTTTTTACTTGGTGTGCAATTTTCTACCTTTTGTTCTGCTACACTTTGAATAGGAGAAATCTTTCAAGTCAATGAGAAAATTATTGTTTTTGCTAACGTGATTGTAAGATGAAGGGGTATAAAAAGAAAACCGAACCATTGCGTTTGTAGCTTTGTCCAGGACATCTCAGAGAATGCCATTTACCTACGACCTAGAGCCACACTAACGTAATGATGTTTGGTGCCGTGGCTTCAACCACTGAAAAGATGCCACCTGTTATATTCGATTGCTACAGAGTAATCGTCATCGATTACGAGAGTCATACCTCAGATTACACATAACCAAGAATGCGGCACGACGGTGTCTAGGGCCTCATGGCTAAAGTCGAATAAGAGTGGTTAGGGCTAAGAGTGACGTTTTAGCCGAAGGATTTTTAGCAGCTCTAGTCGTTCGATCTAAAGTTTCTGGATCACTGCGTTTGGTCGTATGTTGATAACAAAGCTCGTGAAGTTCTACACAGTAATGTCGCAAACCTGAAGTATTTCGTAACTCGACGACGCCAAAACTTATTCTTCTCTGCTAGGAGCGAAGTAGTTTATCAATAATATCATGCAAGCGCGTCATCAAATATTTAAATCACAATAATAGTTTGATTACACTCCGAACATCGCGGGTTTGGCCGTTGAACTTAGAATAACAAAGTGTAATAAGATTTTGGAAAAATCCTGTAGTGCATCGTTGCTGAGCTTAAACTTGAAACATTTACTTGAAATAAAAGCGTGGCTTGGATTAAATTTGATAAGATATCATGTTTTAATTTCCTCCACTGATTTAGGAATTTTAATGGTCCTTCAATAAATTCTGTGAATGATATTTTCGCTCTCTTGATGGAAATGAGGGAAAAAATTATCCCAGGATTCAGAAATTCTTCCTCTGGAGGAAGAATTGATGTCCCATGAGCAAAAATATGGACCTTAAATTTTCGTGTAAATATTTAGATCAGATCAAATCACACAGTGCTTAGTTCATTGAAAAACACATTTTGCAAAGAAATCATCGACTGCTGCCACCAAAGTGATTGCTGGAACATATGAATATTGCAGTGCCGACCAACTCTGTCTTACTTAAAAACCACTCTCTTAAAAGCAACCACCGACCAAATCCCTACATAACAGACAAGCCGTCATAGGAATCTCTGCTTTCCACTCTCAACATTCACATGTTGACGTGGTGTAGGGATCAGAAAAGTTGGTTTACACACCGATCGAAGCACGTGATATTCCCCGATGGACTTTCCATTTTATGAACTTCAGAGTGAGTTTTTTTGTGAAGGCAGTCCGAGTAAGTTTACAGTCTGAGGGCCTGCTTCCCACAGTAATAGTTTAGGCTGCATAATCGTGGAATGATTTCAGTCCTACCTTTACTCTGTGCGGGAGAATCAACAGCCTGCACATTCGGATGGCTATTTTGTCAAACCGGTCTAGGCGTTATTCTTTCGTGCGGGTAGACTCTTCCAAGATGACGATGATCCGATACATACTAATCATCTTTTAAGAATTGTTTTAAAACGCTTTAAAATAAGCTATAACACCAGTATGTCTAGATCTCTATTTTTTTTACATTTCTTGTCGGTCTTGGAGTGACATCGTCAAAACTATTGGCTACTTTCCGTCGTGGCTATACGAGCTGGAGGTAGACTTGACAAAACATACCAGAAAATACCTCTGGCTGAAGGGAGGCCGCGGCGTAATTTCAATCCTGAACAAAACAGAAATGTCAGGATGGAAGATTCCATCGCTCAGTTCAATAATCTTAACTTAAAATTCCCAACTGTCCTTAAAATTTAATTTAATCCTAAACGAAAGTTTACTCTTCTCATCTTTCAAAAATGACACTACTGTTGTGAAAATAATAAGGACTATTAATAGGTAATCTGATCCTAAACAATAAGAAAGAAAATAAAAACAGCTTATTCCTAATCAAGTTTAAATATGAAATGTTTAAAACATTGGTTTTTAAAATATCTTAACATTAATCTTTAGTTGTTATTCACAACTAACAACTACTACCCACAACAGTTGTTGTGGGTATCGTGATACCCATGTCAAATGTCGAAACAAAAATGATTGAGAGAAAAGCACAAAAAGATGCGTTCCCTTCATTGCGTTCATTAATCTTATTTTGATCACACAAACAAATATAAGTAACTAAGAACCCATAATCCTTGTGACGAATAGTACAAAACACTCTCGTTAGCGCTCACATGTGTAGAAATATGAGCAAACGAAAATAGTAATTAGTGATATAAGGGATTGATGTTAACCCTTTAACGCCCGAGTGGACTCCACGGTCCTCTTCCGAAAATAGCCTCAATATATTGTATTTCTCGTTAAATTAGTTCCCTGATGTGTTCTTTGGAGTTCACTGCCGAGTGGCAGTTCCTTCCTCATCCTGATATCAGTGATTACCTGATGCCGGCTCCAGTTTAGTGACGGTGGTTGTGATAACCGTAAAATGAGTAAAAAATTTAAAAGTAAATTGAGCGGATTAAAATTATTTTGCGTCTGTAGAAAACTATTTTTTGTTTTCTGTTTCCTGAGAATGAAAGATGATACTAGACGAAGTTTTCGTTTACTGACACTTATTTCTGCAGAGAGAAAAACAAACAAATTAAGTCTAACGTGAATAGTAAAAATGCAATGATTTTTACACAACGAAATTTCATGATAATTATTAAAGTCAATACTCTACTAAGTAACTGAAAACTAAACACATTTATTTTAGTACAATTGAACTCTTAAACGCAAGAAGTGCTTCTCATCGAATCATCGGGAAACCTAGGCTGTTGACTAGAAGACATCCTTTTCTCGTATGCCTAGACTGAAAATTTCAGGCGTAATTACAACTATCGTTGTACCGTACGGTACTAAAACAAATGCTACGGAGGCGAGTCTTCTACAGCATCTAAGACTATAAGGTCGAGATTCGGGACAATTTTTCATTCATACGGATCAACCAGTAGGCCAATATATTGAGCTTAGAGGAAATAAAATTTTTCACCATCACACAAATTTCTAATGTTTATTAATTACCTACGCTGATAATACTGGCACAAAAGAGTTCATCGGAGTTAAAGACATGAAGATTGTTGTGCAATGGTAACCATACCATTTGTAGCATAGCTGGAACAGTACCAAAAGTTAACTACTGAAAATAGTGTTGCCACAATGTACTCACGAGCGTAAGAACCGAAAAATTCCAACACAAGACTGACAAAAACATTATACGGGAGGAATGAGAAAATAAATAAAGGTGTTCTATAAAGTTATTACATAAATGAATTACGTCATATTTTCAAATGTTTTAACAAGGGCGAAAAATGCTTTCAAATGTCTTCACACTAGATCCTTACTTGATATTCACACATGGGGATCGTAATACCCACGTTAATTGTCGAAAGAAATGGTTGGGTCTGATTCGTTCTGTTGGTCTGATTTTGACAATACATTTTATTACAAGTGACTAAGAAAACATAACCCATGTGATGCATTGTTGAAAACATTCTCGTTAGTGTACACTCAAATTGAAATTTGAGCGTACCTACTTAGGAAGTGGTAATTTCAGGGATTGATGTTAAAAGTAAAATGGGTTGATTTAAATTATTTTGCGACTAAGACTATGAGGTCGACATTCGAGACAATTTTTCATTGTTACGCACCAACTAGTAGGCTAAATAATCGGCTCGCAGAGAATAAACTTATTTACTATAAAACCCAAATTATGATATTTCCTACGCTAATAATACTGGCACATAAGAGTTCATCGGAGTCAAAAATATGATAAAGACCGTTGTAAAATGCTAACCATATCATTTGCAACATAGCTGGGATAAAACGAAAAGTCAAACAACCTAAAATAGTGTGGTCAAAATATACTCAAAGAGTATAAGAAACGAAACATTGTCACACAAGACTAACAAGAGCATTCTAGGACAGGAATATACATATATATATTTGTATTTTATATATATTTTGTCACATATATATATGTAACAAAAATCTTGGGGAAAAGCCAAACAACCTAAAATAGTGTGGTCAAAATATACTTAAAGAGTATAAAAAACGACACATTGTCACACAAGACTAACAAGAGCATTCTAGGACAGGAATATACATATATTTATTTGTATTTTATACGTATTTTGTTACATATATATATGTATATATATGCAAATGAGTGTCACATGTACATACATACATGTACACAAATATTCGCATACAAGCAATCACATTACATACACATACCACAAAAATGTGGTGTGTGGTATAATGTAATGAAATCTAGGATAATTAGCGATAGACATTCGTAACTACTTTTCCGGTACAAACTGGAGCTTACAATTATTGTATAGACGCAAGATTACGAGCTATTTTAGTTTGGAATTCTCTCAATGTTTGAGGGGTTTTGATGCTCTGGGGAAGTTTGTTCCACAGTAAGGCGCCTGATACTGACAGAGCTTTCTGCCCGATGTCAGATAAACGGTATTTGATTAAGACATCATGTCTCCTATTCGGCTTTAGGTTGGTGACGGCGAGGGATGAAATTGCACAATTTCAGCATTGCTCTGAGGAAGATATAAAGAGGACTATACGTATTGCGCATCGTGCACCAGAAACCTTTCCTGAATAGGAGTCCTTCCGAGCTTATTCAGGAGAGGTGTTACATGATCACTCTTTTTGAATTTACCTTTGCAAACCACCATGGCTGCGAAATTTATGTATTTTTGTAAATCTTTTTGAAGATATTGAGATATGTCTCCCCATACCTGGCTACAATGGTTAATACGTGATAAAACTAAAAATTGAATTGCCAGTAATCTAGATTTTTCGTCGAGTATACTTTTTATACGATGAAAAACATTAATATATCTGAACGGGTCAGTTGTTTGCTTGAATCGCAAGTTGATGAGGAATTTAAAAACGAGGTAAATTCCAAGGAACTTAATCATATTTACTAGGAAAACGTTTCGGAATCCGAATTTTCCGAATCATATTTCCTGGTAAATATGATTAAGTTCCTTGGAATTTTCCTCGTTTTTAAATTCCTCATTGAAAAACATTAAAGTTCAGTATATTTTGTTGCAAGTTTTCCCAACTTGGAATTTGAAGGACATGTTTCGATCAAACCAAATACCCAGTACGAGAACAGTAATGTAACTTTCAATCTTCCACGAGTTAATAGCGAAAAAATAATTTCTCATGTTTGGTTCTCATCGGCTTAACATTATTGAGCGTCCTTCAGTTTCTAGTGCAAACACACAATTTTCATTGGCGAGAGGAAGTCTTTGAAAAGCTTCCTCATTGGAAGAAGCTTCTATTTCGAAGACTCGATAATCGACTAAACTTTCTCGGAATTTTTATGATGTTACTTAGAATTAGCAACAAGTCCGCTAGAAATAATTTTAGCTGGAAATGAGAGCGTGAAAAGGATCGTAGTTTTAAATTTCAGCATGAGAATAACTCCATTGAAGGTAGAGACAGAAACTAAGATTTTGTTCATCTATATAACTTTTGTGATTAATTGTATTCATACCTTCAGTGTTAATACCTTAAAAATAATTCTTCAATTGGTTGATATCTCAGATATTATTAATTGAACACAGGACATCTCGATTTCAAATCTTGGGGAAAAGGGATGAAATTTATCTGGAACGAGAATCCAATCCATAGACAAAATTGAAAAAATGCTCAATTATAGAAACGAATTTTCTCATTTGAAAATGATCATTTTGACATGCAATTGTTTAAGTAAGAAACAGTCATACCTCACCTTATGAAAAACCCAACTAAAGAATAATTCAAATTGCGAAACGCCATATCGTAAATTTTTTGACTCTGAATACGAAAGAAAATTCAAGTTACGAAACACGAAATTTTAAAAATTCAAATATTGCGCACTAGGCTTCGCAGCCGCCCGAATCTCTCGAAACGTAAATACACTTGTAGCATGCTGTTTTTGTTTTGAAATTGGCGCGATTGGCGTTTTCCCCCAGCTGCCAAACGTATTCCTCCTCCTCCCTCACCCACCACGAACTTCATTTCTCTACGCACTCGCCCTTAATTAAGTATCTTGGGCATAGTTGCCCAACCCCAATGGTTACTGATTTGCATGTCTTATTCATTCTAATGGTTTAATAAATACTTTTCTTTTACTTTTAACATATATTTCATTCCA
>JACJUY010002971.1:69395-81605 GCA_014220935.1 Platorchestia sp. MABIK | reverse complement strand
GTGACGTAAAGATTCCGTTAAGGTCCTTGTGAATGGTTTTCTATCTTTGTTATTTGTAGTTCTACGTCAAATTTGACGATTGAGTCATAGCGTTGGAGTCTTACTGATTTAACTCTACGACGACTCAGGTTTCAGAGTTCAATGCCAGAAGAATCATAACTCAGATTCTAGAACTCAAAACAGGCCAAGGAAATCGACACGGCGATGTGAAGGATGAGCGCGATCGTAGTGATTAGGAGAGGGCGCAAAGCACTGGTGCTTTTGATGGAGCCGAGTGCTCTAGCGATAAAGATGAGGACAGTTCGGAAAGTTTAAGAGAAGAATTTGGTACACAAGTGATGGGAATGTAAGGAAACAGGAGGGAATAAATGCCAAGACGCCAGAGCAAAAGTTTATTTAAAAAATGGAAACTGTTCTGAAAAATCTAATTACTGCTATGAAACTTTGAAATTTAAACTCACACGGAACTAACAAGAAGCTGATTTGATTTTTTAAAGTTATTCTGCGCGCTGATGGAAATAAAAACCTACTAAACGCGCAACTTCAAAGCCACACAGATATTTTTTACTCACCGCTGTGAATGAAAAAGTATACAGTAAACGTGTTTTTCAAAAAAGAAGCGATGTTAGTTTTCTATAAAGAATGACACTTTTTTTTTTATAATCGTATTCATGTTTCTTTCTTAACATAAATATATCGATACAAACAAAAAATATTCTGTTACAATTAACCATATTATTTTTCCACAGCTTCTCACCGTATGAGAGCATTATATTACTAGAAAAAATTCTCAGAATTTGGACTATGACGTCTGGTTAACGTGAATTTGCCCTGACGATATATCCACTAGCGCTAACTGTCCTCTACTCACGAGTGAATCTCTACACCGTTGACAGGGATCACTCCCCTGTGAATTAGATTGCTGTTTGGCGGCCGACCAAAGTTTTTGAATGTTTCATTGCAATAAAGCCTTAGTACTGTAAATTATAACTTTTGATGATACTGAACAACTGCTTTGAGTCTTCGATTCGATTAACTTTTTAAATCAAGGTAATTGATGGAAGCGTCTACAGCTGCAGCGTAATGCAAAGTGCTTTCTATTACGGAGGGTGTTCTCAAAATAGCTATCGATATCATAAATGGCCAAATTCAAAGATAGATCAGCATAGTTTTATATTAATGCTCAATTAGGCTAACAAGGAATTCTGATTTGAAAATACAAAATCGAACTCCAAGGTATTCCGAAAGAGTCGCAACTTATAAAGTTTTTCCCTTACATTTTTCCTGACTTCACACATCTCTTAAGAATCTTCCTGGACTGTTTTCAGGAATTTTCTTTTCATTTTTCTTTATCACGCTTTTTAATGTAACATAGATGTATTCCCGAGCACTAGTAGCGAATGTAGTTACAGAGAGGCACGAAAATAAATTAAAAAAACAGAAAATTTTCATCATAATAGTTAGTTTACAAATGGTTACGTTGTGTAGTATAGAAAGTTAACAGGACTACGCTACATTTTGAATTGCATTCAAAATTCGACAACAAATCGAATTCTTTCAAATCGGAAGCCATCGTATTAGCTATTAACTCGTTCCTACCGAGACAGAAACATAAAATTTGATGTAATCCGAATGTGCTCAGAGTATTCAGTCATTGAATCTGCTTCTTACAGGAATACATGCTAGGAAAAATCCCCTACTTTCAATAAGTAGGCTCCTCTACCGCAGGAGCTAATGGAGCAAGTCAATTCAGCAACACTCATGTTTTTTACTCAAGACGGAGACGTTGTCTTCCAATCATTTAGGCCGCAAAAAAGTCGAGTTAAGGAGGCTCGACAGCAACAGGAACCTCATAATTTAACTCAAGATTTTTTGCTGGTGTGTAAGAAGTTTAACACTAAAGCCAATTAACTGATGTAGAACAGGTTTACGACGTCGCACACAATCGTCATCTTGGGTTCAAGTGATCATGTTACATAGTCTGGAAGCGAGATGTCAGGATAGAATCAATCAAACTTTTATATTCTGTGGCTATTACCTTGAAAGATCCGACGTGCAAGAGGTAACATCAAACTGTGAAACAAACTACGTGAGAACGAGATTATTTTCTTAAGCAAACGAATGCAAGAAAATTTAAAACCTATTTACACAGATGGAAGTACAAGTGGGTAATAAAATGGCAAGGACCCTTGAAACAAAAGGAAATGTCCCTGTCGCTGCATTTGCATTCTGAGCTTGGTGAGTTGAAGAGAGAAGCGAACAAACCACATGTGCAGAAGTACAAACTTAATATTCTGTCTTCTACTAAGCAGTATCAGAATTGATTTAAGTATGAGTACAGAGTGGTGATGTTTGTTAGATCTGGTGGCATTAATAACTTTAATTTTCCCTCAAAAATTACAGCTGTAAAGCCTTAGTATTCCAGTTACAGTTAGAATATTGCCGATTCAGGATATCGCTCAACTTTTCGTAAGCTTTATTTTTACCCCTCTGGAATGGGAATCAAGCGTCCAAGAGGTAGCCGGAATGTAAAATGATGCATGATGATTTTCCGATGTTTACAGTGGACAATTCTTTGGTAAAATGCTTAGTAAAAAATGAACTTTCAGAGCCAATATCAATCTTACACAGGTACAATCGTCCAAATCCATTGGATTATTGCACGAAGTTAAACATTTCCTACCAAAGAATTCACTAAAATTTTATAACAACGCATTGATTTGTCTTATTATCCAGTATGGCATTGAAGCTTTGCTTGGCACAGACAAGATTAAGTTGATTTAGTTTTCACATTATAAAAGGCTGTTAGAATTATCTCACCCTAAAATATACCGCATGTGTTTGCGATCTCTCTAAGGCCGCCGTCACACGGAGACCAAATGGTAACGTTTCGTCATAATTTTCTACAGTCAGCGGCACCAATAGGTCTGTCCAACGCCACGAAACCGTCAGATTTCAGCCTTAGTTTGAGACCAGCTTAGTGTAACTAAGGCCGAAATCTAACTGTTTTGTGGCGCTTGATAGACCGATTGGTGCCGCTGACTGTAGAAAATTATGACGAAACGTTACCATTTGGTCTCCGTGTGACGGCGGCCTAAGAACCTAAACACGCTGAAGCTGTCTGACCACTGTTAAGTTTGACTTTGATCTGCACTGATCTTGTTCAGATTTTATACTCACACTGGTTTCAAAACATTACACATTACCAGTTTTCAGGTCCAGTGGCAGAATAAAATGACACATGGCATCCTACATGTACTTTTTTTTACAGCACCACTAGTCATGTACTGACTTGATATTTCAAAGTTTATTAGACATTTAATTTTAAAATTTTCACTGAAATATTTTGTTTTAAATCAAATATTACTCAAATGGTTAGACATTGGGGATTTGTAGTTATTCTGAACACGGAGCTCTGAGGTCGTAAAAGTTTCGCAGGTGTGTCTCCGCGTTTGTTAGAAACAGTTGATACAGAAAGCTGGACGAAAGCGGAACATTGCTGGTGACGGACAAAGGTTTTACGACCCATAAATTTTGATGTCCATGTTATGGTTGAAAGAATTAGAACAACTTTGTGCTGATCCACGTTAAATACGTGCATTTGATGCTTATCAAAAATAAAAACATCAAAGACGAACTGCTTGCAAGCGTGTGAGTGATATTAATTCCTTATTCAATGAAACGACAAACTAAATATGATCATCAACAAAGTATCATTCCACGCTTAACCGATGTACTAAGATAATTGGAATCCTTAAAGCTTTTCGAACGTTTACTTATCGTTGGGAACATTTTCTGAGCCTTTGTTGAAGATCTTGGCGTAACAAGAAACCACGTCTCATCATAATGGTCTTCGCATAGCAGTGAGACCCTGAAGGGACGTTCTGCTTCACCGGAAGTACAGTTTCGCTCAGAAGGTTTCAGGAATTGTTCAGATTTGTGAGCTTTTCACAGCGGAATTTGAGAGAACGCTAGTCATTTAATGAACCTGAACCTGGTCATTGAAATGCGCAGTACGAGTGAGGCCTTTGTTAGGCGCAGTCAAAACCCAGCTGTGTATTACTGACGTGTGAATTTCAAAATATTTCTCTAAGTGAAAAGAAAAAAGAAAAGAAAAATAGTTTGTTTCCAATAAAGATGATACAAAAGCTCATCATTGTTTTTTAAGATATCTTAAAAGTAAGGATTCTTAGTTGATACACACCCATGAGCATCGTTATACCCATGTCACTAGTCGAAATAAATGATTGAGGGCAATTCATTCCCACCGTTGCTTAATCTAGGTTGGATAATAAATGTAACTACAATTAAAAAATGAGATATAATTTCGGTGATGATGCACTGTTGAAAACACTCTTTTTAGTGCACTCTTACATTGAAATACTAGCTCAGAAACTTGCGGAGTGAGGAACTACTCGTTTTTCGAAAGCAAAATGAGTAGATTAAAATAATTCTGCGTCTGAGGGAACGAGGTTGACATTCAGAACTATATTGTCACTCCTACGTATCAACTAGCATGCCAATCGAGGTACTCGGAGAAAATGTTTTTTTTATCACGCCACGAATTTATGCTATTTCTATTTATGGTGCCACAAAAGAGTTTACCTGAGTCAGAAACATGAAAAGGATTGTTCCACAACGGCAACCGAGGCAAGTACAAAAAAAAACTGGAGTAATACGTGATAAATATGTTGTGGATCACCAAAAGGGTGATCCACAACATATTCTTGCCCCTAGTTGTGTAATTATGGTGACCCACAACATATTCCTGTCGCTAGTTGTGTAATTATGGTGATCCACAACATATTCCTAAACAGCCTAAATAAGGCTGTCGTAATATGCTCAAGAGCGTAAGAATTGATTTGATAAATTGATATGATAAATTGATTTGGTAAATAGGAGAAAGCATTAAGGTTAACACATTAGAAAATGTTCCCTAATTTTTTGAAATGCATTGATGGAAATGTCTTCAATTAATTGATAAACACACAAAAGTGCCATGACGGTCTTGTTCAATGCTTGTACGAAGGCTGAGAGAAAAAAACGTAAAAATGGATCTTGTACTAGTTAGTAGAAGGTGACAAGTGTTTGTCAATTCATGGAAACAATAAAGATAATGAAGTTCGTGAAGGGAAGACACTTATGACAGCTTACACGTATACTGACATATAAGCATTGGCTTTCTTGATATCAAAGAATAATATTAAAAGTGTGTCTCACATAAAATTTTTAAAAATATCATTACGAGCGAGCAGGGAGAAATAAATAAAAGTGAGTTGACTGCCGAGAAGAGCATGCTTCAACTCTCAAAATAAATTTATGAAATTTCAAATTTAAATGCTTGACAACAACATAGGGAGAAAATTGAAAAATACGGTATTAATAGGACAAATGCTGTGAACAGAAACTGCTGTGTGTAAATGTATGAATGTACCTACATACACACATGTATATAAATACATACACATATGCACATAAATACTAGGATACAAGCACGAAATTACAAGCCTCGTTTTTTTCTAATGAAATATTCTAACATGAAGATCAGTAGTTGATAAGCATCTTATTAAACATATATGGGTGATCACACAACAAATTTATACTTTTCTTGTAAATGCTTTACAATTAAAAAGAGAAATGACGCGTTAGCTAACGTGACAAGTTGAGAGTGGAAAGAAAAAGAGCGGTTTTCTTGGTTAAAATGCTAGTTGCTGGTTCAGTACACACACACATAAATAGATTTATACACACTGCATACACATAACAAGGACACATATACACACATATGCATGAACGCAAATGTAAGCAATACAAGCAATCGCATACTACAAAAGTGTTATATAATGTTTTGAAATATAGGATAAAGGCAAAGGAGATTCGTAACTTCTTTTTCAACATGTGCTGCAGCTTAGAATTTCTAATTAAACATTGTAACGTAAAGATCATTGGTTGATAAGCATCTTATTAAGCATAAATGGGTGATCGCACAACAAACTTATATTTTCATTGAAAATTATGAGAAAATCATTGAAATGAATAACGAAATTATGGCGTTGCATATAAACAATTTACTTCCGAATACCAATGTTCTTGAAACTTCTTTGAAGTACAGAGACCAAATTGATGATGGAAACTGAAAGAACAGCTAGGAACACTGGAAATATTGCCCTTCATGCTCCAGAAAACATGCTCTGGAAGCCAACTATGGTCGGTACAGCTCAGTCTGCCAATTATAATCCATGGACTGCAATAGCTGCTCTCATGGAGCGCTTGTGACACTGCCTTTATTTGGTTTTATTCCCTGATGGCTTGCCTTGCTCGATAAACAGGATCATATCTTGGCTCCTACATCATGCTACGAAGAGCAAAGCAAACTTTCCAGTGTGTGCGAACTGAAAGTTGTTATTCCATGTCATGAGAAGAATAGAAAACCTTCACAACGCCTCGTTAGGCGGCAGCGTCGCAGAACTGGTGCATCTTTTCTTTCGCCACAATGGGAGCCTGATCGTAGTCAAAAGCTCCTTGACGAGGGCGGCAATAAGGAGGGCTATGGAAGCACGGTCTCGAGGCCTCATTTGTAATCAGAAACTCGCCTGAATCTTTCGCCTAAAAATTTTCGATGCCAGTGATAAAAAGTAAAACTATATTTGAAGTAAGTAAAGTTCGTGCGGCCTCAGTTTTGGTGGGAAATATTTGTGCTTTAAGAAAGTTAACATCATCAGCTGCAGTTCTGTGAAGCAAAAACTAAGTCAAACTTGCGCGATCAAAATGCTTGATGAGGTTTGACGAGAAAATGTAGACGGAAAGAGTAAAGAAACATAAATTTGATTGAAGTATGAAAATTCCTAGCAATCAACACACACGAGTTCGTTTTTCAACTACAATACATGAGAGGAGTGACTATTTATCATTAATAGTAAATACAATTCATAGAATTAAAACTGATAAAAAAGTGTAGTGCGCTACTATGCAAGGAAGTTTGGATTTGAGACATTTGGTACAATGAGTTTTAAACAATAAACAAACTGCGCCATGTTCGGAGGAAAATTTGATATTTCAACAGAAAAGTTACTGTGCTCACCGTGGCACAGTGGTTAAGGCATCGCCCTTCCATGAAGGTGTCGAGGGTTCGAATTCCGGCGCTGCGCGGCGATTTCCCGGTTGGGTATAAGGGAAAACTCAAGCACAATACCCCACTCAACCCAGGTGTCGGAAATGGGTACTGGCTTTAAGAGGGAAACCATCATGGTGTCCTATATATTGTGTTAGTTATAAGGCATTTGAAAAATCAATGCCCAAGATGATTTGTATCAGGCTTGATTGAAAATGAAGCATCCTTAAATGCCGAGGTTTGTTTAAACAACGAAGTATAACTTGCTAATGTCGCCAGAATAAAGTTAGTGATTTAAAGATGAGTCACACGATTGCTTTTGCAACATAAGTACTCATGCTAAGGTAATATTCGTCAATTGAGTCACGCTGTAAACAAAGAAACTACGCAACAGCAATCATTGTATCCGAAAAGGCAACAGTTACAGTTAACAAGAGCAACGTTATTTTGGTAGTGGCCGCAACTAAAAACCGATTTTTCACTCAGCCAAAGTCTTTATATCTTAGCTACGCAGCTGTTTTTGAACTTAGTGGTGATTCCTCATTTCCATTATACATTGAATAATTAAATTAGATGGTTCTACGTATTTTTTAATTTCGAGTTTAGCCATTTTGTAAAGTTATTATTTCATTTGTTCCATAGATTGTTCAATACATACGTGATAGTCGGGCCTAGAAGCGGGTATTAATTTCATTTCATTTTGTGAAGAAATTTCGGCCAGTTTCGCTTAATGGTCTTTCAAGGATGATTCAGGAAGCTCTTTATAAAGTGTCCTTATTGTGATGCAAGCCATTTACCAATTCGACGTGGAAACACTGAGCAACAGGAAAATATCATGACTCCCATTTCATTTAAGTGTTTAAAAAAATAATTTACAAATTAAATTTTTACGCGTGGATAGACTTGTACTGAATGTTTGCTTCTATTTCGGACATGGTAGGACTGATCCAATTGCTCGCTTGCCAGGCACTCTTTTTTTAGTTAAGAGCCGGAAACGGTGCAATTTATACCAAATTGACATAAATGCATACTTTTTAGACGTAAATATTCAAAGACGCTATTTAAGTATAGTTAAAGTTTCGTGCTGACCAATATCTATGGTAAAGAATTTAATTTTGAAACAGAGAGAGAGTCCGGCCCGTGACGTGAGGGCCCAGCGCATTTTTTCTTCATCGAACGTTTTCTAAATAAATATATTTATGTATTTTGATATACGCTCACCCATATTTGTGTTTTTTTTGCGAAGTTATACACTTGGGGGATTTCATAAACAAGGTATCGGCTTTAGGACTTGTTCTTTGTGCCGTTCTTTTTCTATGCTGATCATTATATTGTAAGTTAAATTTCAATTGATTTCCTTATAAAATAGACGCACATTTGTTGAAAGTTATGCAAATCCTGTGAGTGTAAATCTTGATAGAATTTATCAACTGCTCCTTTGAATTTCATCCTAATCTTGTTTCATTCCCGTGGTTGATGGATTATCAGCGCGACATGCGCACATGTAACTCCAATTAAAATCTCATTACGCTTGCTTTAAGGTTCTCAGCTAAATATGACTTGGTAATTCTGCGAAAAGCTCAACTCTCCTGCGTAGTGCCATGAAGCAAAACTGACTATACGTACGTTATAAAAATTTAACTTTTTAGAGAAACATTTCGTGGAAAACGAATTGTAGGCAGCAAATGTCCCTGAATCGAGGCCTTCATTTAAGATATGACAAATAGAATTAGTGAGCTAAAACACCGCTCAACTACAGGAAATAAATTCAGTGTTGTAGATAAAAAGAGGCCTTGTTCAACTTGCGTAAGACCGTGGGTAACATTTGAGTTAATGAGGGCCAACTAAGCTTCACTTCGTTAGTTATTCGCTTTTTTTTCCACGAAAGGTTTTTGTAAAAAGTTATATTTTAATAACGTATAGTTAGTTTTGCTTCATGACGTTGCGCAGGAGAGTCGAGCTTTTTACTGAATTACCAAGTCATATTTAATCGAGAACCTTGGTTTGAGTGTGTAAGTTAGAACGCTGGAGCTGCAGTGTTTTTTTGCGCTCTAATCTTGGTTGGACTGAAGTTTATGGGTAATGATGATCCTAAATCGCTGGGATCTCGTCCATTTTGAGTGCTAAAAAATCTGATGGTAGCGATAAAATTTAGATATTAGTAGGTGTCCTACGTTAATGTAGGGTAACTTCTCTGTGTTCGCAAGGTAAATTGTTTTTAAGCTTGTTTGGGAGTAGATTTTTAGACAAATGCCCAGCAGAATTTAAACCAATATTTTATCGACGGTATTTAGATTATTCGTTTATGTACAATCTTGCACTCGGTAAAGCAAAGCGTTTTTTGAACGACACCAACAGTAGCAATAAAGCAAGCAATTCTATTGTGGATGAAGGACAAAATGACCAAATAAGTATTCCAGATGTGCTGGTAAGAAGACTTAACTTCCATTGCGTGTGTGTACGGTTGGCCTTTATTTGCGTCTTTTTGTCATCATTTTTTTAAGATGAATGAAGGCAAGCTTATCACCTCTATTGTACAGTGCAAAGCAAATCTATCTCAAGATTATTTTAGACTAGTGGACAAGACTAACACGACTTGTCATAAATGACGGCATTCGTAAGTTTCCTTAAATAAGTCTCAAGGTATGGATGACAAACAAATATATCCATCCTAATAGCTCCCGTGATTAAAATATTCTTGTATTTGTGCACTGGCGTAATTCGTATCACAGATACGGTCATTATGCATCCTTAAGAAAGTCACAGACGCACACACCAACCAAGCCAAGCAAGCAACAACGGTGAATTATTATTCACTTGTGTACACGACCCGTCAAAAATGACGGGAATCGATATTTTCCAAAAAAATCTCAGATGGGGATTAAAAACAAATATATTCAACCTGACAGCACCCGCTATTAAAATATTCTCAATCTTGTGTACCGGTGAAACTCCTATAAAAAAAGACATTAAGCATCCTTGACAGCGTGACAGTGACAGACCAACTGAGCTTCAACATGGCTTTCCCATGGTTTCCCATGCTTTTCTATGGCTTCTTCCTGTACTTTCCTAACTCTCAACTTCTGGCATTGCATACAACCTAACCTAAAATTAGATGTGAAATTCATTCCGACTTCGAATTTGATGGATAAATACACTAAAAATAATATTATGGAGTTAATGTAGCTTGTATCACAGATACGCTCATCACACAATCTGTGCTGGTGGGTGTGACGCACGGATAGACAGACGAACAGACGCGGCTCTTATTATAGTATATTTAGATAGATAGATTATTATTAGCCAAAAAGTTTTTGAAAATGTTTGCTACATCTGTTTCATGGCGATAAGCTGTATTTTCTCAACAATAGATTCAATTTTTTGTGATATTTTTGACTTATGAACAGAAGTAAGCAGATGCCTGGTTTTTTCTATCATCTGAATGGTACCTGTGATCCCAACCAAGCAAGCAGATCCTCATTGTAATAACATAGGAGAAATTACGCACAAAAACATTTAGAAATTTATGGAGACACCTGGCGCGTTGTTTCATAGTGTTGATAAATGCTAGGAGACCCCTAGCGTTTTATCATGCAATATGTCCCATAAAAAGCCGAACCGAGTATTTATTTTCCTGTATCAGTAATACCATCATAAGAATACCATAAGCATTTAATTTCTAGCAAAATTATCTTTCAAAATTAACTTTTAGAAAAGGTATTACTGATAATGATGGTATTACTGATACGGGAAAATAAATACTCGGTTCGTGTTTTTGTGGGACATACTGTATGGTATTGATTCTCCATACGGAAATGAATATTTTATCCAATATACTGGTGAAAACAAAAATTTCAAAGTTCACTATTAATTGTGCAGTATAAGAGTGTCAAAAATTTAAAAAATCTCGGTAACAGTTACAAAACAGAAAATATTTTTGAACAGCCTGTCCAGACTGTTAAATCGCTGAGATGTGAAATGATCGGTTTCTTATTCATAGTAGTTCACTTTTTCTTGTGGTTAACGCACAACTCTTCCGCAATAATTCTGTTGAAACAATTTCAACTTTGAATTGAAGAAAACGTATGAAGAATGGTTGCGTCTATGCATTTGTTTATAATCGTTAAGTGCAGTCCAATGAAGGGAGCAATAGGCTCCTAACAAACATTCGCCACCCTCGACACTCAGGTATTTCCCATGGGACTGGCCGTCCATGTGCCGCCCAATCTTGCTAAGCAGTTCCTGATCATTGAATTTAACTCTATTAGAATATTCTATTCTGAATATTTTATTCTATTCTACGTAGTTTTGGTTTTCAGTTAACTTGGCTTGTCCTCTATTTTACTATTGAGTGTTTATGAAACGGTCTTCAATTAGGTTAATAGTCAGAATTCAAATATAGATGTTGCTACGTTGGAAGTGTGGCGTCGCTTTAACTGGGCTTTCTCAGCCTTCTCATCCGAAGGTCCTTGTCATGAGGATGTGTTTTGCCTTCATGTCACGGAAGTTTTCATCTGCATTCTTTGCTTTTGAGTGGAGGCCGATACTCAGTGCAGCTAACTATCCTGTTAGTGTTACACTGTAGGCCTTACTCGTTTCTTACTTATTCGTGCCTGTTTCGTTTTCTCGCGCCGGTATTATTAACTCAAGTCAATGTTACCTACCAGTTACAGTGACCTATAAAGGATGGTCTTGTGGATCTGAAGTGACTAGGTATGCAATGTGATGTCAAGCGAAAGGTAAATAATGCCATAAAGTTGCTTCGGTTTTCCCAAGAGCCTTTTATGTCCTAATTGGATTGCAATCAAGGCCATCATAGGTTAAAGTTTGTACGTTTTGTGTGAAGTAAAAAGTGTACATAGTTTTTGAGAAACTTGAAATGAGTAACATTATATTTCGCGTTGTTATTTGAGTTTCGTATGAATTTGTAGACAAATATTCTTGCTTTTGATGAGGTGTAAACAAGGTATTCGTGATAAATCTTCTACAGCAACATGATTTTATTCAACTTGGAAATGTCCTCAACCGCTTTCTCTATTCGACGGAGCTTCGGGGCTTATTATTGTTTGACAAGGACATTAACGCATCATTTATATTTA
>JACJUY010002971.1:27115-65207 GCA_014220935.1 Platorchestia sp. MABIK | reverse complement strand
TATTGGCAAGAAAATAGTATTAGTTGCAGCAGATTTCGATAGCAGATCAGGCGGTTCTGAAATTCTTTAGGGAGCTTTTTCAGTCGCTCTCCGTTAGGCTGTTCGAAATTCCCGGGAGCGGACCAGTTGAATTTAGTCGCTCTCCTGAATTTCGGACAAGCCGTGTTCAAGGGGGTTTGGCGAGTATCTATGATACTCGAATTAAATTTTGACGAACCTTATTTCTAAAGATACGAGAATATCTATACTGGCGCGAGGCCTAACAGTGAGCAGACAACGACTCGCAGCAGTACGTTGTAGATGAATCCTTCTGAGATCACGAAATAATTATAAACGAATCCCTAATACTAATGCCAATGAATTCTCTCTACACGTAATTCGATAAAATTATTGCAAAGGCTTACGAATCAAATAATTCATAAAAATTTCAGCAGTAGGGCAAATGTTGAAGATATTCCATTCACTTAAATAGATTTTGATGAGCTACCAGTGATGAGCGCCGTCAGTTGCACGACGTACATTAATTAAAGCGGCCCATAGATGATCAATTTAATTGTCAATATCATTGACTCAATATATTGATGAAATTTTCTGTTGCCCACAAAGTCTATTAAATGACGGTCGTCAATCGAGTCAACAGACGGTCAATTGAATTGTCAATATTCATCATTGCCAATTTTAGACACAAAATAATTGATCGTCTATGGGCCGCTTAAGACAGTGCTCAATAAAATAGCGATGTTCACTGTGACATATTCTACACTTACATCAGTGCATGACAACGACAATAGTCGTCTTTTGATTCAAGCCGTTGATGTCCCATTATTTTTTGTTGGAGGCACGATTGGTTCTGCACAGTCACAGAAAAAAAAGAAAGTTAGATTTGGTGAATGAGGTGTTCGAAGAATTGGGTCATCTTTAAATTCTAATGAAGTGACTTACCATTTGGGTGGAAAATAAAATTTACTCTCGTGGTATTTAGAATACGAAGAAACCTTTTAAAATATTCATGAACTTGTTTTCCACAGTCGATATTTTTCAGATGTTATATGTTGTTATATGTTGTTTACCATTTTTTATTTAAAGTTGATGTGCCATGCAAATGTATACAGACGTAATGGCTGGTGTTTTTCATGCCTAAATTTCTAGTTTTACTGCGAGCGAACTCGATTTCGTTTCAGTGAAGTACAGCACAGTACTGGTGGTGTATTTTTTGACACGCTCTTCATTTCATTGATATTCATCATTGATATTCTATTCATCCAATAGATCTTTTATGATTTCAAAGGTTAAGGAACTTTAATGAAAACTTAGGTATTTACAGCTAACACAAAAATGATCCCACTTTCAAATTTTGCGAATTACTTTTTTCATGAACGTCAAAATTTCAGAGGCTTAACAGACGTTATGAACATTCGACATCAATAGCAGGCACTAAAATTATTTTTTTTGCACGTTCAAATACCGTAAATTTCGATTACATTCCTAATAAAAGCCATTCATCTTTGTTGCCTTACAGTATGCAGCACAGGCGAAAATTTGGACGTGAGAAAATGTAGTTAGACAAGTGAAGTCTAAAATTTCGAACATATTTGTAACTAATTTAGCTCCATATCAAAGATTTTTAATTACTAAGCATGAGTGCTTTGGTTTTGCTCGAAAAATCATTTACAAACAATTGAAACGCTGCGAGAGGGGCGTGCATCGGGCCTACGTATCTCTATGTTGTGCCTCGAAAAGAACCAGAATCACCATATGTTCTCGTCATAAAGGTTTAGCATCTGTACAGTTCTCTTCGATCCTCCAGATGATCTGCGATACTTTAGTATTTAAAAGATAGAATGCCGCCTAGCATTCGTTCGTCTATTGCACGTCGGCGTCTGTTTAGCGCCAATCTTGCCCCACCGCCTCATCACTTCTATCCCGCTCCCCTGCACACCTATACGAGGGTTCCACTTCACCGAGGGTTACTACTTTGCTTCGACGAAAATGCTTTTACTTATTAGTAATTTTAGCTAAGCAGAATTTTTTTATTTCATTTAGGATAAATTAAGGATTTAGTTCCTAATTGATTAATCAGGATTGCGGGTACATCCACCACTAAACCATCAATAACCGTCACAGCTCGTTTGTTCCGTCACGTAAGGAGGGCTTGACATAGAGGCTTCCTTGGGGCGAGGTATTTCATTCCCGGAGAGGCTGCTTTAGTGGCTTCCTTAGGAGTTTTGTATAAGGGTCATCGCTGTTCTGACAATAATTGTGTATTCTTTTCGAACTGGAATTGCACCGTGAAACTGAGCATGTTTAACTCAAGCATGGATGTGTTGTGTGAGTATTCATAAGGAATTAGAGGATAAGAAGACTAATTTTACCTCCCACACAGTTAGCTAAAATTTATATTAAAGCTATGAATAGCCTTTCCGCATTTGCATCACCGACCCTTAAATTGACTCGTCAAATGAGTCCTCGTTATTTCTACCAAGCCTCTTCAAACTGTTCTTTGAACAGCGAGGCGATGAATAAAGAACAATTAATGATCAATTTCAATCGTGAAATAAGAATTTGTAAACCGCTTTCATTTTTCTTTAAAAGTTAGGAAACTCAAAAGAATGAGGAATGGAAAAGAAGAGACGATACCCGTAAAAGGATTCCGATAATGCTGATCAAGAAGGGATAACTGATTTTCTCGGAAATACGATTATATTGATGTACTCGGGTAGGTTATTGAACCACCTGACTACGATTACCGAAATCATTCACTACATTATTTACTTTTAAGTGAATCATATTATTAAATCAGCAAAACTTGCCTCTTTGGAGACAGGTTGCAGTATATACCAAATATGTTTTTGTTATTATTCCTGAAAGAATGTAATTTGGTTCGAGTAAAAATGGAACATCGAAAACTGATGACGCAAAGGTGGTATAAAATAATCTTAAGAAGTCATGGAACCCTAATAAGAGCATCGTGAAAACTCATCAAAATATGGAAACAAAGGCTTATATTTTAACAGGTCGTTGATTGGTATTGAGAATAGGAAAGGTGAAAGTCAGGAAAGGACGTCAAGATTAAGGTAAAAATGTTTTCTGTCGAACACGTTTCATAGAAGTGGCTTAGTCAAATCTGCCACAGCAGCAAACGAGAGTAGGGCAATTGGCAGATGGATGGCGGCAAATCAGCGGAGCAAAGTTTGCAAAAATGATGAAGACATCTCACTTCTGACGCCTCCGTTGTGTTTTGAAAGAGTCAGGCAAGCTCCGCCCTGTTTGCATTGCGTAGTGAAGTTATTTAAATCTAGCACGCTCGCTCGTCTCGCTCTAAGCTTTCGTGGTCATTCCTCATTCCTTTTCAAAATAATTAACTGCAGCTATATGTGTGAATCTGACGCCTATAAAAGTTGGGCATTCATTTGCGAATTTTTTGTACATTAGTGTGCGTATGTGAGAAGAACATCAATAATTTTCATTGTTACATTTCAGAGTTGAAAAGGTGAGAATATTTACATTCATGGTAAAACTAAAATATGTAATTGATGTACATTGATTCAGTATCAAAATTCTACTTGCTTCATAAATACATGGAATTATCATTATATAAGTATAGTTTTAGAGCATGAAAAATTTCTTTAAATCTTTCTGGTTAATGAGCAAGTGAAATATACCTCGGTTTTCGAAACAGCATTTATTTCTATACTTCTAAACAATTATCATGGGAATGTTTTTGCTTGATTTCATTGACATCAAGCCTGAACTCAACAACGATCTCTGAACAAAAGCTGCACTGTTTTATACTGTACTGCAAATTTTTTCTTTAATGTATACCCTCAATTAATGTGCATTACCTTTTCTTGTTTCACATCCAGATATATTTGATTAGTGGCAACTCAATTTTTTGGTATCCTGAGAAGTGACGACTATGTGGGAGGACTGAGTGAAACTTCTTTCTGGAACCACTGAACCTTAAACATTTTACCTAGCACAGCAGCAAGTGGGAGGGCGTTCCGGGGTGATATTTGTGACATTGAAGGAGTATGTGGCACCAGGAATTTTTCAACAGCCCTGCCTTATATTCAAATCAATTTAGGATATTCAAATGTGGAAAGTAAAGCTTTACAGTCTTTTAATTAAAAAAATACTTGTTTTTTCAATATTAGTAAATTCAGTACAGAAGATGTTCTCCAGTTTTCTTGGTTCTAATAACTATCGGTAGATATGGCTTAGGATATGGAGGCTTGAGCGCGTCCTAAACTCCTGCTCATGTGGAGACGCTGGAGGCTGAGCAGGGGCAACCCGCCGTAGCTCCTACGTACCCGCGTACGAGCTTGTTCTTTGTCTGCAAAACGCGCTCTCGTGTTCAATAGCCCACCAACGGTGAGATTGGCGGAAGGCTTCTAATAATAACAGTATATCTGTATTACATCAGTATCAGGTTCAAACATTGAAATGAACCAATCATCTCTACTCGGGTGTGCGACGATGTGTGCACGTACACAAATACGACAGCCTGCAGTTCAGAGAGACCCGCACTCTTCACTGCTTCCCTCCCTCCTCGACCCCGTCGCTGCAGCCATACAAACACGCTGCTGCCGCGTGCAAGAGGGACGTGTTTTTGTACGTGGATAGCAATTATGAAAACTACGTCTTGGTATGTCGTAGAGGTAGCGATTTATGAGCTCGATTTTTCTTTGGACCGAAGGACACTAGTAGAAGAACGGATCCGAAGGTCACAAGTGTCGAGTGGAGGCTATATAAGAGACAGGGGGCAGAGTTGAAGACAACAGTTCTTCAGCTGAGACACAACTTCCTCCAGCACAATGCGTACCTTCGTGAGTACCATAGAACTCCTTCGAAAACGCGTTCAGATTAACTCGGTTTCACACTCTTGGATAAATCGTAACTTACATTGACACATTTGAAGGAATACATATATTACCAATGAAACTGAAAGTATTCTTGGTGCTCATATGTTGGACAAATATCATCTAAAGTAAGAATTGTTACGTATGTATAAAACAATAAAATAATTCTACGGATGAAAAAGATTCCGCAACGATAGAAAATGTTAAGAAAATCATTACAAGGTTTTATACTGCATAGACTTAAGAGTATGAGCAAAAATTAGGTATTATTCTATTTTGATACAGAAGGCGGGAGATGGTGTGCAGGATAAAATGTGCTCTCATAATGAATAACATCTGTCACTACAACCGCTACTGGCCCCTTTACTACCCAACGACCGGAACAGAGTTTAACACTCATATCTGAATTTTTAATGAATTTGGAATATTTTTAATCGAAAAATTTCAATGTGGTGAAGATCATACTCGTATCACACTTAGATCTATATCGTAGACTAACACTCCATGAATCTTCTAGTCTGCAATTCTAATTTCAACATTTAACTTTTCCTTCAGATCATCGTCTGCTGCTTGGTGGCTGGGTGCCTTGCCCGCCCTCGCGACTTTGACATCGTGAGTGTGAAATGGTCCTTATTTTACTATTAAAATGACAAATTATCTCATCGCATTTTACGATATAAGTAATCCTCATATTGCTTCATTAACATGAAAAAAATTCATAATAACAGGAATACGATTTATGCTCGGTAGCCAAAAGCGTGGCCAATGTGATATAAATGAATTTATATGGTTTTTTTTATATGCAGAAAGCTTTCAATACCGCCATGGAAGAAGCCATTCCTGGGTTGTTGAAGTCTGTTGATGACAAGTCTTCAGCTGACGCCATCCGCCCCTTCAGCGACGCCATCATCGCCATGGTCCGGGAACACCTCCCTGAGGAAGCCCAAGAACAGTTCCGCTCCAACGTCGAAAAGAACAACGCTCAGCTGGATAAAGTTGTGGAGCTTGTGAGGCAAATGCCCAGCATGGATTTCTGGTCTTCGCTGGGCGGCGACGCTAATGTCGACGTCCCTGACGTAGTAGTGCCTGAAATTTCCATTTCTCTCTAATTTTCTCTACAGCAATTTTTCTGTTGCAAAATTATTGACACCCAAACCCAAATTTTTCATGAAGATGTTAAGCTGAGTTCTTTAAGGCGCATCAATTTGCAGACATGAAAATCTTATTTTCAGCTGAAATGATTTACTTTTAAATTTACGTTTTAAGGCTTTCATCAAGTTGAGAATTAATTAGGATTTTTTTGAGATTATATCATCTAAGAAAATATGTGTTAAATAAATATTTCAATAATTTCTTCTTTATTAAGAAGGAATTTGCAAATACTTGTTGACATTTAGAATGCATAAATTCCCAACAATTTCTTTGAGAAGCGCTAGTTGTTTTTCGTGGGAAATTTCAATGTAAAATATCTTCTGTTTTTTTTCTGATAATTAGTGCGCTCTTGTAGCGGATTTTTACGGCAGAGGAAAATTTATTATATGAGTGTTCTTTTCTAGTAACTTCCGAAGTTGAATCTCGTAATAAACTATTGAAGCTCTTCTCATGCGTTTCTTCTGCTCTCCAACATTCGTTAGAATATTGAAGTAAAATGATTCTTTCGCTGCAGTGTTTTTTAGCTACTGTGCCGTGAAAAATGAAAATTTTTCGATGGTTCAACACATTTGCGCTACGACGCATTTAAAATCATTATTTCGCAATTGATGTTCTGGTTCCTTATTGGGCATCCTATGCTGGCTAAAAGATTACACTGAGGCAAGTGATGCCCCCAAACTGTTTAATTCTATCGTAGCGAAAAAACAAAATTGAATTTTCATATTATGTCATATTACGATCTACAATTTTACGGTGAAATACATTCAGTTAGTGAACCATTTCTTACAAATTTGAAAAATGTCTTTCATACCTACCATAGTGATATTTTTTTTCATAAAACGGTATAAAATATTTTCAAGTGCAATGTGAATGCGGGTCATAAACGCCACCCACTGTCCCAAGACGTTTTTACCACTTGCTAATATGCTTAACAAGAGAATCTCAGACTACAAGAATGACACACTTCCACAAAAATATGTACATGTAATACAATTTGAGCAAGTATAACAAAAAGAGTCATTAACACAACACTACACACGACAATGAGTCTGCAAAAATTAAAAATGATTTTGGATACTCACTAAATTTGGGTGAAAAACAGACTTAGAATTAGATTGCAGCTTAGAAATTTGAAACAGCCACTTGATTGTCCATTTCGCCTCTATCTCTGATGTTATGATCATATTCAGCCATTGTGCAACGTTGACTGGCCGTCCGGTGGTTTAGTATTCCTGTGATGTAAATAATTATTCGTGCCTAGTTATCTTTTAGTGGATTTTCTATATTTTTATTGCGTTTGGCTCAGGTTCAGTACTTGTTTTTCAAAAGGCTTTAATTTCTTTTCTGTATATTTTCAGCCAAAAGAGGTCAGTGACATCGAAAATTTTTTTATTGACGGACGGTGAAATAGAATTTTTAAGATTGACAGTATTTTAGTAAATATGACCAGCAATTTTCTTCGTCTTTTAACTCATGATAAACCAGAACAAATACTAGAGGTTATGATTTCTTGATAGAACCACCTGTTGAACAGTACTTGATCCCGTTTAACTAGAAGAACGCTCAATTTATCATCAATGTGAATTCAACTATTTGAAAGATTCTGAAGCTCATTCGCCCTAACTAGAAATACGACACATCTCTCATTTGGTATATATTTTTTAAAACTATTGTGCAAACGAATTGAAGCATTAATTATTGAATTGTGGATGATGCTTATACTTGCGACGTATCGTTGCTGGTTAGATTATTTATAATTTTGGCTTTCATTTTTTCATTTTAAGGGGATCTGCTACCATGTATTTTACCTAATTTACCGAATTTTTTAAATTTCACTGTTCACGTTTCTATTGCATGTAGAGGAACAAAAATGAATACAGATATGTAAAATTGAATTTTGAACACATTTGCAGCTATGAAATTTTTCGATTTAAATATATAGAAAATCGCAAAATTATTGATGGACATTGTAACAATCACTTTTTTTCTAGTTGGAAATTCAAAAAATTCTTTCTTTACGAGGTTCCTACAGTCCTTCCGCGTCGAATAAATCCACGATCGTGCTTCTATTTAAAAATTTGCAGAGTAGGAAAAATTTTGAGCAAGTATATATGTATTTTTTTTTAAGTTCGCACAACAACTTTTTTTTTGCGAAAATCTAAAATTTTTTTAGGAAAAAATGTGTTTATAATTTAATTTTACATATCTGTATTCATTTACGTTCCTCTAGATGCAATAGAAACGTGAACAGTGAAATTTGAAAAAATCGGTAAATAAGGTAAAATACAGGGTAGTAGATCTCCTTAACACTTTAACTGCGGCAGATAAAACTGAAGTTCAATATTCAACTCAAATTTTCGGTCAATTGTAGTAAACAATGTTGAAAATAGAAAACATTAACTGGTTCGTGCCTTCATTTAGTTTTGCATAAATATTTATGGAAGTTGAGTGTGTGACTACTGGTCGGTCAGCTGCATTATGGAAATTCCTTCTGTGTGCCACCGGCGACTCACTTCGTAAAGTGTCAACATTACTTCCGCACTCCAGCAATTTATCCGTCACAGCCAACACTCTGGTATCTCCCATAGAACCGGCCGTCCATATTCATCTCCCTCCCAGTCTGCTATCCGAGATCATTGCCATAGTTCAAACCACCCTTTCAAAAATTCCAATTTCTCCACACTTTGTAGAACCACATAGGAATTTGACCTTAGAATTTTAGAATCCTTGTTTATGTTTACCCATAGACCTCAGTTAAATAATGACCAAAGTGCGATGAAATTAAATATTGCCCCAACTGTGTGAATAGGAGTGTTGCATAGCCGTGTGTCTATGGGACCTGACTCCGTGCGGGAAACGAGGGTTCGAGTCTCGGCGCTGGTGGCGATTTTCTCTGTTGGGTATAGGAGAAAAAATTCTAAGCACAATACCCCACTCTACCCAGGTGTCTGAAATGGGTACCGGTCTTTGGCCGGGGGAAGGCGTCATGGCGTCCTGGTGTTGGTTTTAAGGCATTTGAAAAACCAATGTAAAAGGTGATATGTGTCATGCTTCAATTGGAAATAAAGCATCCGTAGATGCCGATGTTAGTTTGTTGTTTGTTCGAATGTGTGTGTGTGTGTGTAGTCCTGTTACTTTGGGTAGATGTTATTGTGTGTTGGTTTGATTGCTTGAATTTAGGTGCATGTGTACGTATGGCTTCGAATGTTTGATAGAAATTTAATTTTTCTAATGGTTAGGCATAACAATTTTTCGTTCAATGTAGGTATGTTCAATGTATATTATGTTCTTATAGCTTTTTCGCAATTTGTTCATTATCGTTTTTTATTCTGTTATACAGCACTGATGATGGAATCAGAGATTCCGAAACGTTTGTTATTAGAAGAATGTTCCCTTTTACATTGGTTCTTCTTTTTATCTTCGCAATTAGATTTCCTAAAAATTGCCCTTTTAATTCTATTAAAATTCACTTGATGTTGAAATCATGAAAAAGTTATACAAATCTGTTTCCAGTTTATCTTTCCGCAATGAAATTTATTTTCTAAACTGTGCCCCAGATTGCGTATAAGGCGTGAAAATTTTTGAGTACAAGCAAGTAATGCAATGTGTTGAAATTACACAATGAACTACTTATGCTACATTTAAAGGTGAATAATTTTGGCAAATTTCATATATGTTTAAATGAAGCTTTTTTAACGCCTATCGAACAGTGAAGAAATACAAATTTTCAATTGAGAAGTAATCAATCATTAATTCAGAAGTTCTTAATTGATTTAACGGACTATTCATTAGAAGTTAACCAATATAGTGTTAATCTTTACATCATTCAAATTTATCAATGTTACACTGAATAAACATGAAGCAAATCAACACGAAGTTTGATCGAAGCCTATGGCGAAAAGCGAATCTTAAATTCACAGGTAACTACGAGGGCTAGTCGAATAAGCATATAGAATGTCATAGGGCACAGGTGCATAACCGCCTCCGTGACTTTCAAATTCAGAGTGCATAGCCAGGCTTGAATCTACTGCAGAACAGTACTGGTCACGCTGGCACCTGTGCGACCAGGCGTAAGAAATTTAGCCATCACAGAGGCAAATCTGTTCTGTGCTGGTAAGACCATTAAAACAAGGACAGTCGAATACACTCACGGAGGACGCCAAAGCAGATCGGGCTCTGAAATCTGGACGGACCGGCGGTCTCGTTAAAACGTAATAGTTAGCTGCGAAGTCAAGAAGGACCGTAGTGTCAAACCAAATATTAGTTCGGCTGCCAAAACGTGGATTTGTTGAGTGAACTCGCGTCACCTCGGCAGCTTAGATCTGGATGTCACTCGCCCAGCTGACCTTACTTTCGCTCATGACTGAATAATTTTTTCCAGTAGGAATTGACGTGCAATCCGAAAAATAGCACTGAAGCGATAGTACCTTCAGTGCCTCAAAAAATGACTCGTCCATTAAAAATTAGTTGCTGACACTCTTGAATCTATTATTGAAGTACAATGTATAAAAATTTAATTTTGTAGCATTAGAACAACCCAAAGCCAATTAATTTTCCGTCTTCAGAGTATGAAGTAAAAACAAGATGACCACTCTTTGGTACTTGTAGCATTTACTCACAGTTTCTTCATCGTCACAAGTTGTGTAAAGAAATAACACAAATTGACCTGAGTTTCGCTAAAGCCGATTGAAGTACGAATATTCAAGTTGCCGGTTGCGAAGCTGGTTAATCAAAAAAGAGTAGAGAAAGCCACAGGGTACAGAAGCAGGACGCTACCGAGACTGAAGATGCCCATTCACTTCGGACACAATTCTTTATTTTAGGCCCCACTCATGGTGATTTTAAAAGAAGAAACTAAAACGCTCTGCAATGGAGCCTTTGAATCCAATTGAAACTCTGAGGACCGGGGTGGATCTCCAATGAAAGTAAAGGCTGTCACCTCCAGGGAAACTAGAGACAAAACGGAAATTTCTGCTAAAACACAAAACCGGTGACTTGTGGACAGCACTTGTCATCTTCGTTTTACTCTGTAGTCTTCAGCCACAATACTGTATTACCCCTCCGGTGCTTGGGCGAGGTAGATGCGATTGACTATCTTTTTTTTGCCAGTTATTTGATTGCACAGTACTTCAAACTCATTGTAGGAATGGTATTCGTGTTGTGAATTATACTTTTACTTCAATGCAGATTCCGGTCTGTTTGAAAAATTTATATGTAAGTTGCTCTTGTCCAAAATTAACTAAGAAACGAATCCTTTGTTCTACTGTTTAATAACAGTCAACTAACGGAAAAAATAAAACTAGGGAAAAGTTTGGATGAATCCTTATTGTGAAACATAGTAAAAATTAATTCTGTGAGTTGAGCCATGGCGAATCAACGTTTTGGAACCTTGAAGACACGAGTGTTGATCCCGAAGAATCGCTCAACCTCTATGATCGAGTACGTCTTTTCGGACTTATCTCCACAGCTCGAATGAATGCGGGTCAAGTCGAGTCAAGTAATTACGGGCACTGCAGTTTCACTCTTGATTATGGCTCAATGATCATGCCACAGGAAGAGATTCTTCTACTTTTCTTTTTTCTTCATGCTAGGATTTTGACCAACACTATGCTTACGTTGATGGACAATGATTGGTGACTTCTTTACTACAATTCACACAAATGTTGATGAAATTGTAAATTCTTGAGTAACTTTTGAATGGTCATCAAATGAGAATAACGTATGGAAGTCATTACGATAAGCTATTCATTTTTCTTTAATGTGTTTTTGGGAACAAAATTTAAGTGTTAGTTTTTGAAATCATAAGTTCTTCACTCGCATTTTACACTTTTCAACATTGCTCCATTCGGTTTGAAGTCTAGTTTCACTAATTTCTCGAGTTGACGTAACTATAAACAATCGTTGACGGGAATTCCATTATATAGTATATATATACTTATTGAAATGAATATGTATATATGTATATATAGTTTTGCGGTATGAGGACCAATATATCCTGGTTCTCATACCACATCGTATTCGGAACTTCAGTTCATATGGCTGTAGAATGCTGTCCAAATTGGTGCTAAGCACACACTGAATTAGAATCTTTCAAACAGAATTTTGTCAATTGGAACCTTATGATGAACTCACAGGCGAAGTACTTCAAGCCAAATTATTCATCGAGTTCAAATGATATTGTGTTTTGCATCCAGTTATCAAACCAATTAATATCCCAGAAAGACGGTAATTTATTCAAATTAATCATGAAACTACACTTTAAACGAAAATCTCCTACGGACACAATTACCTTTTATAATTTTTCAAAGAAACTGAGATGCACTCATCTTATCTATTCGACCAAAGATTATTGAAGTTTCGACGAACAGAGTTGTGCACCACCTCATTTGCACAGAGGCCAGCTGTTGTGATCTGATACTTATGTTGGAGACACACTGAGTACGTTTTAGAGAAGATGTAAACAGATTAAATATACTTGAAGCAGCATTTGCAGCCATTATAGCAGGGATCATTGAATATACGTTCTATATTTTGACGCGATTACCTTTTAAATTCATTCAATCTTTCAACAACAAAATTGACCAGCGTATCGCTAAGGCAATAGAGATCAAACAAGGAACCCTAAAATAAACTCGCGCTGCATTGACAGTTTAGCTTTAGTTGTTCGGAGGAAAACCGGTCTCATCTATCAAAAGACTGTCTCTTATTTCCGTTGTGTTCTCTCTTTCTAAAATACCATTAGCAGTAAAACTCGGGATATCATTCGGGAAATCTGTCTCGGAAATTGACTCTCAATTCTTTACTCGTAAGTTCTTTTGAAAAAGAACTTTATGATAAAATTTCTAATGATGGTCGAAATGTGCAGCCGGAAGAAAATGGGTATAATGTTTATTTTTAGGCACGTGGGCTTTTTATTTAGCATGGTACTGAGAAAACGTAGTGGCGCTGTTCTTCTTAGTTACCGTCACCTCGAGAATTTAATGAAATTCCATAAGGAACCAAATGCTGATTCAACTACCTCACAATCTTTTTTTCAATAAAAGGAGACACAAAAATTGCTTTAAATTTTCATCATGGTAAATGAAATCTTTATTTTTTAGCCATCTCATTCTTCATGAAGCGGGCGACTGGGTCGGAACTACATGTGCCATCCCTTGCGAGACGCTGTAAGTCAACACAGCGCTTCCTTCAGACTCTTGGGCCTGAACAAAGATAGCTATAATGAGAAAAGATTTTTGCTCACTCAAAGACTAGAACAAGGATCTACTGAAACGCTGCAAATGAGATGTAAACGCTAGAGCTCTTAGAGTTTCAATTCTAATGAAGCCCAGATTCGCTGCAGAAGAAATGGACATGCTCACGTATGGAATTTAAGATTTTATGAGCATTTGGTACGCCGTCAGGCGACCGAGTGAGCGCCCCGACAGTTTCATGAAGGATGTGCCTGCAATTTGAACGATTTTTTCATACAAAAACTATTCAGATTCATGATCTCTGCTTAGAAATTTTCATTTTCATTAGAAAAACTGTCTGCTTTTTTTTTCATCTGAAAATACTCTATTTTTTTGTGAACTTATTAGACGAGGATAAATTTGTAAGCAAACCGCTAGTTGTTTTTCTTAACATTTGCGTTTGTATTTGAGTTGAATCAAAATTGAAAAGTTCAACAATATATCCTAATCAAACTCAACTCTTGTAATGACATAGTGTTTCAATGTTGAAATTTGAGCTCAGCGCAAATTGATATAATTTTTGAAAGCTGTGATAAATAATGTGTTTTTGAAAACCGAGTTCCTAAATCAAAAGTGGTTTTTCACTTCATGAGCACATTTCTATAATTTCCACTCTTTTATCGAACAGACATCAAAGTCTGAATGATGTGCCTTGACAATTTGATTGTCCTGCTCACTCCTTCATGAAAGGGAAAAGGCTGGAAATCAGCGAGCGAACTGCCCCTGCTGTTATAGCTATCAGTATTTCGGAGTGACTCTAGGCGCACTTGGTGGTAACCAATTCGAGTTTTATCAATTTCTCAAGAAGGAAATTAACCATACAAACCGTTGTCGAGACGAACAAACAAGTTAGGTTTTTGAAATTTTTTTTGGCAAAGTTTCTTTGTCTTTCTCAACTAAGAAAAAGATATCAGGCGAACTGGTCATGATCCCTTGCTTCCTTAGATGATGCTCCTTTGATGCGCTCATATTCAGCAGTCAATTAATGACTATTCTCTTTTACGAGAGTTACTGAAGTGAGGGACTTGGCAGCACCTGTGGTACTTGCTAGACATAAAGTTTTTCTCATTTAAATCGTACCATTCGAGCCCAACCTTACGCACATCCCATATTCGATGCGCGAGAGAAAAGCAAAGTGATTCTCATTTTTTGTTTAATTTGGTCATGCTGAGGCTCAGGATTAAAACGCTTTACCCTGGTCTTACAGTGCAAGACAGAGTTAGATTAGAACTGATAACAAAGATGTCCTTAATTTTAATTCTAGCAAGTGCGACCATATCTGCTGCTATCCTGATGTTGTGTCTCAGGATCATGCCCCTAGTACCGTAAGTAAGAATGCGTGCTGGATGTTATTTTATGAATATGAATGATTAGAATGCGTGGGTTTGTGCACGGATGCACACGATGTCAATCAAGCTTCACAGTTATGAAATTTATAAAAAAAATGATTTGGTGTGATTTAATAACAAAATCTTTTTATTTAATCAGCGATTATCTAAATTTATAACCAAAACGTTATTGGTTTATTTCAAATTTTTATTAAATAAGGACACTATTGATTGGGAGATAAAAAATTATTGAGGTTCAAGGAGACGAATAATATCACAGCCGTTTGTTGAAACAAAATCGTCTACGCGTACAACGGAATTACAGAATTGAGTATGACAGACACCTTCCATGATGTCTATCTCTAGGTGGGGGTAAAGTGCCTGTATAACAAGAGGGAGAGTCTTGTATGAAGATATGAGTCAATGACTTAAAACCTCTGCAAAGAATATCTGTAGTAAAAAATTGGATGAAATTTTTGCAAACTTGCTTTATTTTTTGAACACCTCGATGCTGAGCCTCGTTTCCCTGCAATATGTTGCACCACTTATTTGGGACAGTAACCATGGGATCCTGAATCGAACATATCCAGAGTTATGAATTAAAGAGCGAATGTTTGTAGATGTCTCTTGTGTCCGGCTGTTCATAAAGGGCACTTCACCTCAAATCAGTTGTCTTACACAGCTAGCTTCTCCTCATTCTTTATATTCTGTGGTAAATTTAATGGACCAGTTGCAAATTTCTTTTGAAAATCTTAAGAACCTGAATATCGGTAGTGCAACTTTCCATTATTTAAACACTTACTAATGTTCGTTTAAGTGTTCGTTGTAAAATGACTGAACGTTGAGAAAAATTACTGATCCCACTTATTTTGAGTAAACTGACACCGTTGGAAATCAGTGAGGTCATTCAACTCTGAATGGCATAGATTATTTCTCCAATAACCATGGATGAAAACTGAAAGCTCGAGAAGTTCCATTGAAGTATGGAGGAGGGATGTTGTGACACAATTTCATTGGATCCATTTCAACAGTTTATTTGTAAACGTCAATTTCAGAACTTAACAATTCAACAGCTAGATTAAAAGAAACATTATTTTAGAGAAAGAAATGAATGCCATAACTTGGTAAACTGTATTTTCATCGTTGATTGGAGAATTTTACAAAACAGAGCAATTTATACTTGGAAATTTATCGGGAGTAACTCAATCAAATTAATTTGATGTAAATTTTCGCTTATTCTGTTTGGTGAAAAATATTCCAACTAAAATTAGAGAGAAATGGAAATTTCAGGCACCACTACATCAGGCACGTCGACATTAGCGTCGCCGCCCAGCGAAGACCAGAAATCCATGCTGGGCATTTGCCTCACAAGCTCTNCATGGCGATGATGGCGTCGCTGAAGGGGCGGATGGCGTCAGCTGAAGACTTGTCATCAACAGACTTCAACAACCCAGGAATGGAATCTTCCATGGCCGCATTCAAGGCCTCCTGCATTAAAAATTTAAGCATGAAAATTCAAACGTACCACTTTGTATACCCATGTGGCTATCGAGCATAGAGCGCATTAGAATTATAATTAATTTTCTTCATAGCTATTAAACCAATATCAGAGTAACTTAAAACAAAGAGCTCGATGAGACAATTTAACTTAAAAGCCAAATAAGGACCATTTTACACTCACGATGTCAAAATCCCGAGGGCGGGCAAGGCACCCAGCCACCAAACAGCAGACGATGATCTGCAAGAATAATAAAATGCTAAATTAGAATAGTAGCATAGAAAACTCATTAAGTAGGAGTTTATCTTAGAGATTGAAGCGTAAACCGAGCATCGTAGCCAGATTCTCTCCATTCTGCAATTTTTTCTCAAACAATTTGCCAGATTTGCTATAATCCAAATAGCGGACTGAGCAGAACTCGGTACAGTTCTGTGGATAGCAAATATCCGTGCACAGGCATGGAGCAGAGACAAAAATGATCTATTCTGCGAGTTAATTTTATTTTGTACGGTTTCTCTCTCCCTAGCGGTACGCATCTGGAAAAATGCCTGCTCATTTGTTATTATAAAATAATGTCTATGTAGTGTGAAACATAACTAATCCCATTAACGTTTACTTCTCCACGTTACACATCATGCATCCATGAAATATTTTTGTTGATACATGTATTTGAAATTATTGAAAATTTAGGTGACAATTAATCAACATGCGGCAAAAATAGTGACTATCGTTGGTAGTATATTTACTATATTAACTCGCCCAATCCGCTGCACCTAATTTTTAGTACTGTGCCTACTCCGTGGAAAATTACATCACAAACTCAAAATAATTAAACAATAGTGGCCAAACCTCATGATTAGCCATTGCAAAAGTTTGCCTTGTTCGACTTTGACACAGTTGACATTGCGTTTGTTAATATTAAATCAGGTTCAGGACCTCAGTTCTGGTAGGGTTGAATCAAGTTGTGAAGGTAACGAGTTATCCAACAGGGTGGAACTAAGTTGCTCTGAAAACATTTTCGCAAGAGTTATTTGATACTTACGAAGGTACGCATTGTGCTTGAAGAGGTTGTCTCAGCAGAAGAAGTACTGACTTCCACTTCACCTTCTGTCACTTATATAGCCTCCCCTGAACAGTTGTCACCTTCGAATCCAAGGCTTCACTTGCATCCTTGGTTCGAAAGGAAAATAAAGTTTAAAAAATCGCCACCATTACGGCACACTAAAACGTTGTCTTAACAATTTATGCAATCTCACAAAAACACGCTCTATGCGAGCGTGATAGACTCGTTGAAACCTTCAGCGGGATACCCAAAGCGCGGAGTTTTGCGGGCTGCCCAAATTTGTGTACGCCGCACATCGCTACACTCTCGTGCGTTGAGGAGATGTTCATTTCTACTGCTGGACTTGATGCTGATGTTAAAATCCATATTTTTGAATAGTTAACTGACAATCAATCTCTCGTTGTCTGGCCACATTTCTCCCACTTGAGTGAGTGAGCGACGCAGGTGTCTTATGTCACATCTAACTCTAGATGAAAAGAGCAGAAGAACTGAGAAGGTTAAAATGAATAGCCGAGAATCAATGTAATGAATGTACACTCGATCCTCGAGTTGTCCGATATCGTCTTGTGCGATCCTCAACTAATGTGGAAAAATACTAGTTGCAGTTAATCCCAGTGATTCGTCACTTGCATAAAGAAAAAAATAATATGAATAATTGAGACTAAATTTGTTCCAATTCAGATCAGGTTGACATAAAATTAGGCAGTGAAACTCAAGGATCGACAAAATGAAAAGGAGTTAATATTTTTGATGAAGAACGTCGAATGATCAAAGTTCGTTTGAATTTATGAGCGATATTGTGTTTTCGTTTCTTATAGTATAAATAAGAATTTCAATTCTGATAGTTAAACGGTAGGACAATAAGAAAATTCTGTTGAAGTTTCGAGGCCACAAAGAATCGCACAAAAACCCCGCAGTAGCCAGCTGAGCTAGTGTAAGAAATTTCCCATCCTGGACTATACGAACAAGTTTTACTTTATCCTTCTACATAATTGTCCCTTTTTTAGGATGCCAAAAGGCGGAATTATAGTCGCTCAGTTGAAGCCCGAAGGCTCAACAGAGATGGGTTTTGAAAAGTAAAATCATTCAAATCGTAACAAATTATACATTTTACCAAAAAAATACAGTACGATGTCTGCACTGCATGAGCACTGAATGTGTCAACGTCGTTATTGCGTTCACGTGTAAGCTTAATCTAATATCCTGCGAAAATATTAATAAATTGTTGTAGATCTATTTTGCGTATTAACAAGGACAATTATTTTAGCTTTTTTCGTTCATAAAATACTGCGTTTGAACAATTATCTATCCATGCATTTATAAAGTGAGTTGAATTTTCGCACCAAATATGCGCATGTCAATTATGTATTTTTGTCACAATGGGAATATACTCTCATTTTTCTACTCTGAAAAATAAGCAGAATAGAAACGTTTTTTCCCATGTGCACGCTAAATCAAAACTCCACAGTTTCCCCCAATAAATTTGGCAGTTTCCAGAATTCAGCTAATTTTTTTAGCACCAGGGGCTGAGGCTAGTTGTTTTGGTAGTGCCTAACTCACGAACATCAATCATGCTATCAGTGTTTGTCTTCGAATTAAATACTAATTAACTAACGACGTCCTCTCTCAATTCCTGGGTATTTGCAAATAGAGTATGTAACATGGGAAGTTTTCACTTTACTGAAATAGACTTCCCGTCTAAGCCATAGATGAGCTGGATAATTTTGCTGCTGTAATGACTCCACAAACACTTTTAAATTCGGCCTCTATTTTGTTTACTTCGCTCACATTCCAACCTGATCACGCACTACTGTCTAACGAGGATTTGAAGTTGGTACGGTAACCTAATAAGAAATATGAAGCCTTTATTAACTCAGCAAAAAATAAATTACGTCTCTGCTTCAAAGTCTTCAAATGCTGGTCTCCATGAAACTAAGCTTCTTACTGTTTTGCAATGTAGATGATGTAAAGCGAGACACCAAACTCTATTGACGGCCACTGAAACCACTACTATTATTGCAACAAAAATTTTGTCAGTCAGTGCATTCGCTGCAGCCCAATTAGTAATTCATCACAGGAAAGAGCAACTCGATCACATTCGGACATCCTCTGTCTTAACAAAGACCTTCTTGTCATCAGTGGATACCAAAGATGAGATTATCTCAGAAGTATCAATGCCACTCACAACAGCAGTGCCCAGCCACGAGCCCCACACAACTCAAGTGTCCCCGTGACGACGAATAAGACGACCTATGCTAACACACTCGGGGCGTCATATTTAACGACAAAACATTGATGTAGTACAGTTTCAGAACAACGAAATTTTTACAGAAAAGGAAGGTCAAAAGCTGCCACTGAAACAATGTTTTGACTGTTGTTAATTAGTACTGGTACTAAGTAGATAGAATAGCAGGAAGCCCATGAAAGAGAATACTGAAATTTTACTGGCAGAGGCTTGGGCCTCTCTAAGCCCAGTTGACACCTTCCTTCCAACGTACGATTTACAAATAAATGCCGCGCGCAAATTTCAAAGAGCTTCGCAGCCATTCCTCATAGAGAGCAGTGTCGAGTTGAAGTAGTGTGCGTGGAGATAAAATCGAGCACGGACTCGGTTCTCTAAATACTCCTTGAGGATTCAACCAGGAGACACGTTCAACCACGGGGCATCTCCTGAAACCCACGAGATCGATTTCTTCATGAAACTCAATCATGTTTGAAGACTGTGAGCCATGTGAAGATTACGTAGTCATTTTGGAATAGAAGACGTTTTTCAGGAATCAGAGTCTAAATCACAGAGCGTTAACGATCTGCGAAAATACTGCGGTAATGCTCGCCTATGATCTTTCTCCCCCAATCTGTGCATGGTCCTTATAACTACACCAAAATATCGCACCCCACACCATCACAGAGCCCAGCGCATATGCTTTACAGTGGATGTTGGAGTGATAATAGAATGCTTTTACAGGTGTTCGGAGGGCAAAATCATTCCTAGAAGTTTAATATATTTCTCATTTTGATTTTTCAGACCTGATCACCGGTTTCCAGCTTTGGTTGTTTTAACACTGCTGAAGTCGCTTCACAGCACTTTGCAGCGACACTAACGACTTTGTGACGACCACTCTGGCTCGAATGGTAGCAGCATGCAACTCCCACTGGATGATTTTCATGGGTACAAGGTTTTACGGATGGGTTCTCGTTTCAGAGGTCAACTGATACAGTGTAGTCTTACCTATTTGTGCAACTCTTTTTAGCTTGATGTCCGTCAATCCCTGTCAGGCAAGATAAATTAACTTCCTGAGTTCTGTTTTGTAGAGGACACGTTCCACAGGTTTGCACGCTCAAGAGAGGCAAGTTCCAATTACTGTGCATCTTTGCACGTCTAATAGGTCAGGCTCATTCGAGATCAGCTGTTGAGAAAATTTTTCCTACACCATTCACGCTGCAGTTGCTCGACTCATACCGTCCCTCTCGCCGCCACCAGGTGGCTGACGCTCGCGGAGCTGTAATGAACTGTGAAGTTCGACACATTTAGGAAAACGTGTTACAGTTATTTTGTCATTTAGCTATGCACATACGCAATTAGAATTGCAATAGCGACGAAAAGCACGCAATCACAAGTTTTTGAGATATGTAATATGGAGATTGCGACAAAATGATAATTAATTTCCATCAGCAACGCACAGTATGTAGCATAAAATCTGGAGTTTGCTCAATTAACATGTTTGTATGCTCAATTAACGCGTTAACAGATCCATTTTGTGCGAAAGTGCTGCCTTCGAAATCTCAGGTCCGCCCTTCGTCTGGTAACAATTACTTCTACCAATCACGTCATTGTAATCATTTAATCTTGGGTTAGGTTAAACCGTTATTGCTTTTATCATTTCTTCACTAGTTTTGCTAGTGAAGAATTGATGAGATGATTAATTCGAAATATAGTGACCAATATATTAAATTAAATAATGACTACATAATACCACAAGTAGTAAGATTATATAATAGGTAAAATCATATGATCATACTTGCAGGTCTGGTTGTGATAAAAGTATTGTGTTAGCTAATCTTGACTAGAAGTGAACTTAAAAAAGGAGAGTCAATCGAAGGTGGTTGAGTCGAGCCTGATAGCTGCTACACCATTGCGTAAGAGAAGAAAAAAAGACCTTGTAATGATTACATGAGGAGCCTGTTACCGCACACGGACTACCTGACTTGAGGCAGGGAAGAACTCGTTTACAGCGTCCTTGGACGCCTCTGCCTACGCGTATATAATGAAACACACACACAAAAAAAGATAGTTTATTTCCAATAAAGTCGAAACGTGAAATTCTTACAACATAGGTTTTTAAAATACCTTAACATCAACATCCTTTCAACAAACCTTCTGTCATAACAGTACTCTTGCGTTAAGACCTCGGTGAATATAGCTTTAAATTTTGAATTAACGGGAAAAGCTTCTTGTCGATTTTTTTCCAAGCGCAATTCAAATTTTATATTAATGTCACCATATTTCATCGCAGCATGAACGTAACGTGTACCCCAAAAATATAATATTGATATCAGTCTGTGGGATCTTCCATGGGCTAAAATATTTTCATAACTGAACTTTATTTGCGCTGACTCACGTGCAACAACCAGTAACATCTGTTGTCAGAGCTACTCTATGTGATCAAAAGTTTCCGGACACCTAGCTGATAATGAATTAACAGGTCGTGGCGCCCTTCATCGGTAATGCTGGAATTCAATAGGGTGTTGGCTCACCCTTAGCCTTGATGAGAGCTTCCACTCTCGCAGGCATACTTTCAGTCAGGGGGTGGAAGGTTTCTTGGGGAATGGCAGCCCATTATTCACGGAGTGCTGCACTGAGGAGAGGTATCGATGTAGGTCGGTGAGGCCTGTTTTAGAAGTCGGCGTTCCAAAACATCCCAAAGGTGTTCGATGGGATTCAAGTCAGGACTCTGTGCAGGCCAGCCCATTACAGGGATGTTATTGTCGTGAAACCACTCCGCCACAAGCCGTGCAGTATGAATAGGTGCTCGATGGCGTTAAAAGATGCAATCGCCATCCCTGAACTGCTCGTCAACAGTGGGAAGCAAGAAGTTGCTTAAAACATCAATGTAGGCCTGTGCTGTGATAGTGCCATGCAAAACAACAAGGGGTGCAAGCCCCCTCCATGAAAAACACGACCACACCATAACACCACCGCCTCCGAATTTCACTGTTGCAACAACGCACGCTGACAGATGACGTTCACTCGGAATTCGCCATACCCACACCCTGCCATCGGATCGCCACACCACGTTTTTCCACCGTTAAATCGTCCAATGTTTATGCTCCTTACACCAAGCGAGGCGTCGTTTTCATCAGACTTCTGACACAAGTGACATCCAATCACTTGACCACGTCCGAAGTCCTTGAGTTTCGCGGATAGACCCCATTCTGCTCTCTCACGATGTCTAATGACTACTGAGTTCGCTGATATGGAGTACCTGGCAGTAGGGGCAGCACAATGCATCCAAAATTAAAAACCGATATTTTACGGGGTGACCGGATACTGTTGATCACATACAGTATGTGTGTGTTACCACTCAAGATACACTCAGTGAGGTTGACTCTCTCCATGAGCATTTAACTGTTTTCCTAGTGATGGTGCAATTAGCATTTTTAACATCGAAAACGTCTGTTTTGTTCCAAACGTGTGAAAAACAGAATCGTTTGGAACAAAACAGAAAAACAGAACGTGAAACGTGTGAATTTTAAAATCGTTTATTATAGAATGACGGTTGTAAAACACTATTGGTTAAATTTCGATGAAACCTTGGACTGGGCTTAGAACTTTAGAGCCATCACTTTTTCCAAAAAGCCTGAAAACTACCGTGAAACTGCAAAACTTGAATTTTTGTTCCATCATTCTTAGAGAGGTTACGCAACTTTCCTTATCATATTATTAAAAAAGTGCTTGCCAAATTTTACCAGAGAAACTTCGTTTCTGGTTTCACAATTAATAGTTTGAAGAAAATTCTTAGTCTTTGTGCTACATTCATGAAAAATAATTTATTATCGAATTTAATCTCCCTGCTCGGTAGTTTTAAGGCATCTGTGCACTTCTAAGCCTATTTACACGTTCATGTTGAACATTAAAATACTTCCTTTTTGCTTATTATGCGCTGTATTTATTCCTTAAAAGTTCAGACTAGAGCTACTACATTCTCAATGAAGAAGGGCTTAGTAGATATAAAAACTATCGTTTCGTGAACCTAGTTTTTGCACATGTCAAAACACCTATTCCACAAACAGTGAATGGAAACAGTTCACAACAGAAGTATTGTATAACAGATAAATCACCCTGGAAACATCGGTCTGAAAGCTTAAAGTCGTGAATATCTACATTGCTTGGCATAATCCTTGAAGAAATTGTCGAAAAGTTTTCTTATTCAACTTTGAATTTTCAATAAAGTCCTTCATTTTGTGAATAAATTCGTATTCTTCAGTATTATACTTTTGATCGACAGTATTAGCTTCATTAATTACGGATGAGTTATTCTAAACGCTATTTTTGTCTATTCGAAAACATACAATAACATGTGTTGCCAAGAGTTATTGTACCCAGTTAAATGCATTCAGTTTAATTCGAATACTAATTTGTAAAATCACAGCTAAATTTGCGTATTCTACCTATGTCACAAGGAGCAAATCACATGAACTTCGCACTTGCTACTCGTGAATAATTATGCTGTCATAATTCTTTTCGATATTATGAAAAATAATCATTACCCAAATTCAAAAATTGTCACTTGGGTCCTGTATGAAAGTATAGAGAAGGAATATTTCCTGCATTTTTGCTACAGGCAGCGGAGGAATACAACATGGTGAGCAAGGATAACAGACTGTCTGTAGCCTGGTTAGCACCTGTAGCGTGGTTTGCATCACCTTTCATAGCGAGGGTTTGTTAAAGGATAAAATGCACTAGTGAAGGAACGTCATCCTTGTTACCTTTTTGGGTGCGTAAGCGAAACGTTTTTGACTTTTTCTGGGCCGTTTTGATGAGCATGTGTTAAGCAAAGCCTTTCTGTGCGGGGAAGAAATTTTGCAGAATTATCATAGAAGTTTTAAGTTAGATTTAAAGTACATGGATAACTTTGTGTAAAATGAATGGATATTGTTTAGAAGTCTAACTCGAAGGTATGGGAGTAGTTTAAACAAAATTATCTGCCGTATGAATGCGTAGGTACTTTTCATGATGTTTGGAACGATTTCTATCACGATTCTTATGATTGCTTAAAAGCACGTTAACACTGCCTTAGTTCTACTTCAGGGGAGACAGTTCGTTTTTATTACTGTATTATAATATACCAATCAAATTATTTTCAATTAGGAAGTCAAATGACACTTTTGGTAATGTATTAGCTTAGTTTGTTTAATTTAACTTGGTTACAAAACCAATGGTCATATTTCTTTCACTGGACTCCGAAAATGTGTGTGACTCTCATATAATTTAAAAAAATTTCCACAAAATTGAAATTTACTTTTCACGAGCCTGAGAAACATTTTCTATTTTTCTCCTAGTTCTCCAACAAGCGTGTGAAGCTTACACGCTGTGAGCAACATCCGTTTCTTTCTCAGCGCTGCCGACGACATCGCCCTAAAGTGCCTAAACCTGGGCGCCACGCCGACATCACAGAAAGAATCGCATTCTTCAATCAAGTCAGGGACACCGCCGTCGACTTCTGGAATAATTTCCCTCAGTGGGACGATCCTTGGGTTCAAGAAAGCGCTGCATGAGACAGAGACTGGGCCATGAATATGCGAGAGCCTTCGGTCTCGGTAGCATGGCTTGCACGACTCAAAAAAAGGTTGTAAAATTTGAGGGATTGGAACCATCTATTTGTGAGCTTACATGTTAGTGAAACTTGCTAGATTTCATAGTTTTCATGAGTTCAAAAGGCTTCTAAAGCGTTAGTAAATTTTTATATGAGTTATAAAGTACGTTAATTTTTGATAGATTAACTGTTATAAAATTCCATCAGTTTACAGCCATGAACAATTTTGTAAAAGCGGATTCTGCATGAAATAAGTTTTCAGCATCATGAGCATCATGCGCGAGAACTACTGAGACTCTCACATTGAAAAGTAATGTTATTTTTCATACAATCGCACTCGAAAAATTATTATTTTCGAAATTCAACTATTTTATTGGAACATGACATGCAACTTGCGGACTTAGGATTTTATAATAGCAGGCTCTGATTTCACGAAACAGTTGTTTATATTTGCTGAAGCATCAGTTCCTTCAATTCATCATTTTTCCGCACAATAAACCTCGATTCATTTTGAATGTTGGTAAAATTCGCGGTTCGTCCAGCAATTGCTGTTTAAAGAAACCAGTAACTCGAATTAAAAAATTCTGCTCGCAATTATTTGATTTCATTTGAGCTTATGAATAAATACCTAGAATACGATTGCATTATCTTTGCTGACGTCAAAAGATGTTTATCCATAGAAATCAGGCCAAGTGTAGACAAGAGTTCTAGGATGGCGTTAAGTAGAACGAGACTGCGGATGCAATATATATAATATCAGAAACTGATGTACAACATATAAGTTTTCGTAGTGATGAAGTACTGGATAGAACTGTCCAAAAAATAATCAGAAAAATAGCTTTCTCTTATGCCTACTGTCGTCAAGCAATATTAAATGAAAGCACAAACAGTGCAGCATTGTTAAGCAAATCACTATCATCGGAATATTTTTTTAAGACATCATTAATTTAGGGAACTATCAATTTTTACCATCGCAATCGGAAAATCTTATCCCTCTGGAACAAATGAGGCATGGGGTATGCAGGAGTTGCTATTGACGTCACCAAACCTGGGTCCCTTGTGCCTCTAAGTGTGTCTGTTTGATGGAGCGATTAGTTTAAAATCGGACAAACCCTTCGTAAAATTGGCCAAAAAAGACGAGATCTTGCGTTCAAACCTTAATTATTTTTTATTTCCGTGTTTTTTTTTGAGTCGTGTGCTCCCTCGTTCACACCCATGTATGATTTTGCCTTCACGTCTAGAAAAACTGTTCACTTAATTTTAAAACTTTTTACTCTGCAAATAGAACCAGGTCGCATATACTGTTCTGTACTTGTAATACGAAAGTAATCTGAGTACATTGTAATAAAACTACAGTGATTTAAAGTTGATGCTTTGCTGACAAAAGATAAATACAAGCAGATAACCTGAATTTTTTCTCTCTCCATTTATATATATACATTGATAGGATAAGAATTTCGTTAGAATTGCTATCAATTTTTGAAGTGAAACCCTGAATGGTTTGGGTAAAGATGGGGTTTCAGAGTTAGTGCTAACTTGTGAACTGAAGATCATGAAAAAATTAGTTAATACATCAGATGTTATTCATATGTTACTTAATCAACCATGATAAAATGTCAGTACATCAATTTGAAAGTTAATTAAATGAATGATGATGGAGGAAAGCATGTTTTCGCAAAATAATTACCGTTTCATTTATTGATGAGAATGAATGACCCTTTTATAATTTTAGGGCAGTCCCTAACCTACAAAAATATGTAAGTACAGAGACGTTCGTGACAACCGGACTCATATATGTCAGCATGTCAAGTTATTTCGGTTGTCAAGTCATCCACATGAAGATTGGAAAATTAAAGACTTATTGAAACGTAAATTACTTTTTGCAGGTGAAGTTTGTAGTAACTTTACAAACATAGGAATATTTGCAAGAATTGCATGTTCACATTCATATATGAAACATTATGTTTGTGGTTAGACTAAACCAAGGAATAACACATGTTAAATTAATGTTCGTACGATTGTAATATATATGAGCTTCATTTTACTGTAAGTAATGTAACGTTAATTGTTATTACTCATCTGTATTGTCGTTCATTGCCTCCTTGAGAACATGGGAAACAATGCTAACAACATTTATTGCGTGTTCGATTGTCATGTTGGTCCGGTTGTCAGGTGTCAGGTATTCATGCTGGTCCGGTTGTCAGGAACTCTACTGTAAATATTTAGTTCACTTAATCGTGTTGCTCAAATTGTAATGTTACGTTGAAATTTAAATGCAGATGAGTACTTAACTTTTAATTCATCTGCGCATGAATATTTCAATTAACAACTAACACAGAGTTTTCAGAAGCAAAACCGCTAGAAAAAAATGACACTGTTACTTTTTTGTTCAATTTTACATTTTTGGTGCTGATTCAGGTACATGCAGTGATAAGGAGTCTCTGAATCTAAGAAAAAATATTCGACAATGCTCTAGTTCGTTTTTACTGAGCTGGAATTATCTTAGCCCACAGCTCAACTAGTTGCTTAAGTACACGCAGAAAATTAGAGACCCCTACAAATCATTTTTTTGCATCGATACAGGTAACGTCAAGGACTAGCACAATCAGCACCGCCCCCATGGGTGGTCCTAATTGATTAAGGACAAGCTCCCAGCACCTGTGCTCGATGTGTTCCTGGCGCCTGGCACCGCGCAAATCCATGCTCGGGTGAATCTCTGGTCTGGTTCGTCGTGAAAATTTGGGGCTCGTCTGTTTCGCACATTTTACTCAAAACTGTGACTGAAAGTATGTGAGACGGGAATGGCATTTGTTGTTTGATGAAGAAATAATTACAGAATAAAGATTGAGAACGAGGGCTGTTCGATGTAATGTGATGAGAGCGGGTTGATGTATGTTGAAGGCTGCAGATACGTATGAGAGTTGTCGTGTTGAAAATTACAAGATGGAAGAGTTGAAATGTCTAAATATGATACGATTGTAATAGATTATGCTGTTTTGTTTATACAGTAAAATTTTTTATGGTCACCCGATCTTAAAACATGAATGAATTAGCATTAACCCTCTACCGCCTCACGTTCCCCACATGGTACACTCAATAAAACTGCTCGTATATTTTATTTCTCGTCAAGTAGATGCTCTTAGTATTTTTTGAAGTTCACTGCCGAGTTGCAGTTCGTCTCTAATGTGATGTTGGAGACAACCTGATGCTAGAGCCCCGTCTAATAACGGTGGTTATAATACCGGCAATATGAGTAGAAAAATTAGGCGGTAGAGGGTTAAAGATGCAAATATCGTAAATCTATGGATATTTCGAAGAGAAAGCCTTAAAGATTATTCGGTTACACCTCAAATGCCAGAACAACTAAAAACTGGATATAGAGCCGACACTCGGATGAATGCGATGATGAGTCCGAGGAAAACAATCGAGTTAGATTGTATAAAACTCAAGTGTCAGCTGCGTCATGATAAAGGATTAATATTTTTGAACTGAAACCCTTGGGAGAGAAAGAGTTTCGGCTACTGTAATTCCTTGACGTCATTACTGCAAGAGACAGTGTTTCTACGGATTAAAAAATTCTTACTCATGGGGAAGAGTTCTTGGTGTTAGTGTCGTCATCGGTTTGACAGCCTTTACTGCTTACCGTCAGTTCACCGACCGAATACCTTGCAGTGTATCTTTGAAGGCAAACCTTGTAATTGATAGAGGTTAATCATTGGGAATGAAAACTTCAACTTCAATCAAATAACATTCTACCTGACATAACATTAATAGAATTTCTAGGAGTTTCTATTTCTGCTCTGAAGTATCACCCATGCACATAATGGGATCCACCAAAACAACGCCTCGTCAGTTTGAAGGCGTGTGATCTCTAAGCCTCAGGCTTCGGGAAAATCTCTTAGGCGGAAATCGCGTCTGCAAGACGCTTTGATAAGAACTTAACTTGGGGCGGTGCTATCGATCTGGGAGAGTGACAGCGCCCTGAGGGCCTCAACGGTGCTTGGGCGGCCTGCAAGGCTGGACCCGAGTGGCAGCCTACCTCAACCTGGAGTTGGTGGAGGTAGGTTGGTGCTCAGGTACACACCGCAACACGGAGAAACTTTGTTATACCATGGCTAGACAGGCACAAACTGCACCTTTCAGTCTTGAACTGAACAGTCGAAAAATAAGCCAAGAGTGTCATTTAAATGACATTTTTTGCCTGATGACATGATAGTGTCATGTATGCATGTCCACAACGTAGGGCGATGGAGCTACATATGATTAGTTGATAAAACAAAACTGATCCTGTCATACGAAATGTCAGGGAAATTGTAAAGTAAACTTGTGGAAAATATAGTTTTAAATCTGCAACGCAATCAATGGGGAGTTTGGTGTAGAACACGGAATGTAGGTCGGTGTTGAAGTTCACATTTAACATGAACATTTTTTGACTATCTTATCGAAAGGAGTTTACTTTCCTGAAATTCATGATTTGAAAAAACTGAATGCAACTGTGTCAAAGGAATTATAGCCATTTATAAACAAATGCGACTTTTAGTAATACGTGCGTTGTACAAGAAAAAGACACGGCATTGGTAATGGAAAACATGCCTCAACGAATTTTTTTACTTGCTAAGAAAGAACTAATCACAACATTTTTCACTTACTACCCTCTACCCGTAAGTTCATCGAAATTCCCCATGGACTTTTTATACAATAATGATGAGTAATCAAAATATGGTACACTTACCCAGTTAACGAAACGAGTCACAAATGAGGCGAGGGAGGAATGATTGCGTGCAGCGTGTGCGGAGTTCCGCGACTTTTATGACCTTCTCAATTCTGCGTTGACGTGATTAGATCTTATTACTTAATTTTCTCGATATTTCAAAAAGCATTTAAACTTTAAAGATGAATTTAAATTCTGTAAGGTGATTAGATATAGATACTCTGCTACCATGAAAATAATTCAAAGCCTAATTTGTATCTTTGAAAAATATGAATATTTTCCCCCGTGCCGTTACGCCAAAAAAATTAATATCGATATAATTTATAAAATTTTACATTCGTGTGAAGCACAATTCCAATTTTCAGCGCACTACCTCAGCAGCGCTATCTACTAATTCTGCGAACTTTTCTTTTACTTGTACATTGCTCGCCAATGATTATACGAAGTGTTACAAGAGCTGTGGTAATGGCTGAACAATGCTTAGACACCAGCACCGGAGAGCAGAAAGCCAATGATCTCTCTGTTTGTGCTCAAGCATTTCAAGTTGTCTCAATCGATACTGCAGAAAACTCACGTTGCGTGAAAACTCAGAAAACTCACGTTCGTGCTTGTAAGATGCGCACTTATGCGCATCAAAAATCATCTTTATGTTCGCATCTTTATGTTCAAAAATTTCCTAAGTTTTTAAATTTTCATTTCAGACTAGCTTTGAATACTAAAAAAATCTATTCTCATCGCTAAACAGAAAACATGTACACGGGAGTTTCAAATGTGAGGCAGATGACCCAGTTCTCTCTGATTCTCCTTGTTTGAAACTGTGAGAGTTTTCACCCAACCCCGAAGACCAAGAGCTGTAAAGAGGCCTCCAGATTAGCATGCGGCATCCCGCCAAATCTCATTCAGTTCACGCTTGCGCTGCCATATTTTGAAAGTCCTTCGATAACGAGCACTAGTAGGAAAAGTTGCTGCACTAATCAGCGGTTACGAAGTTAGCGGCTCGAAGGGTGACTCTACAGGGAATCGTTAGCTGCATTTTCCACGTACATTTTTCAGAGTCCAATTTAAAAGCGGTTTGTCGTCAATAAATCTCCCAGATTGCCAGAAAGCTACGGACGACGACCAGCAGTTTGCGAGAAGCAGCCACCAAGCGCAAGGACAATTTTCAGGCGCCCTACTTAGTGGAATTCTGAACGACACATCCAGATTTTCTGGTCCAATTTCCTTCAGGATCTCTGGAAATTATTTGGGATGAAAACTGCGTCTGATGGTACGAAGGTGCGCGGCCATTCTGGCCTTCACAATATCTTGCAGCGTTCTGCTGTTAATGTTACCGGCATCAAACTTGAATAGGAGGGAGCTTGCCTACCCAAGTGTGTGTCTTAGATTTGTATAACAGTTTCCTAACAAAGGCTTATCGCCAAAGCGATTGCTGGCATTCCATGATGTCGGCTGGAATAATTTCTCAAGGACTCGTGTTTACGTACTTCGTTTAGCGATGTCTGGTAAAACACTCGTCTGTGCAGATCTCTAGGCTGTATTTTGTTGTACGACTGTTTTAATTGAAGAAGTCGCTCACACAGCAGTACATTGCCAGATACCGTCATCGCTCAGCAAATTTTATTTTGATATTTTACTGAAAATAATAATTTTTCTATAACTCTTTCTTGAAATACTTGGAGTTTTCTATACAACTGCTAATCATTAGCCGCATTGCTCATTCATGGCAGAAAAATGATTATCGAGTTTCTTACTCTAATACTTGAAATAGGCGTCTAAGGTAAGATAAATTTCCGCGAAAGTAAAACTCAACGTATCTTTCATTCAATGGTTTATTAAGAATATTAGGTGAACATACTCAAGCTAGCAAGTTTCTATTAAAAATATCATATCAACCAACAATTCAATAAAAAGAACGCCTAAAAGTAGACGTTTTCTTTCAAACGATATTTCAACTTCGAATATAAAGTTTAACCATCATTTCTGATGAAAACCATTTGAAGACAATTTTCAGTGTTTGCTTTAATTCTTAAATTGTCAACTTGGTCCAAAAAGCTTCAGGAAAAGACCAGAATGTTTTCGACAGCTGTAGACGCGTAGCCATCGCAGGTGCCGAGCTAGTTTTTTGAATGAAAATTGAGCGTTCTCGCTTGCTTACTCTATTTATGCTGTCTAAAGGGACCTGCGACGAAGCTTGAAAGCGGCATCTCTGCTCCACAGTGTGCAATCAAATGGGCAAATATGCCATGACGAAGCTTGCCAGCAATGCCCCAGCAGGAAAAATTCCAGTCAACGGCTATGGTGCGTTATTTTTCAGTAGTTTTAGGTTAGAATGCTGGCGCTTTCGTAGTTGTGTGGCTCTATTTGGAGTGATTTCTCTAGTGTCACTCAAGCTTCCTTATTTTATATTTTTGCCGAGCGTTACGAATGCTTTGGTGCCATCATTTTTAAAAATAAGCAGGCAAGCAGGGTGACAAAAAACACTGGTTGAAAATTGCTTGTATCTCAAATTTCAATTGACAGAGAGAGGTGAAAAAAAACCAAGTGAAAGGATATATCCTTGAGTTTTATTTGGCTCAAAACACGTGTTTAAAACAATTACCCTGCTATAGTGAGTACATAGATAAGCTTATCTTAATTGAATGTTTGATGTCGTACGTGATGTCTTGAATCTCCCTTATTTAACGTGATTGTACTGGAATTGGCTTTTTATTGGTCAGCCACATTACATATTAACTGTCTTCATGTTTTTAGCTAGGGCATTTTCATTAGCAAATGCTATTTTTGCTCAGGATAAACTAGATTTTGAAGATGGATCAACTTACCAAAGAACAGCACATTTTCATTATCAAACATTGTAACCCAGTCCCCAAAAATTGATTCATCTGGAAATCTCAGTTCATCGTAAAAACGAAACCACAGATGAATTATTTTCGGTGTTATATGATAAAGAATGAAATTAGACGATAATTCATCCCATGGCACATTTCGTTTTCTTTTCTGTATGAGTCAACATTTGAGTTATCAGTTGTTACTCTCTATCAGTGTTTCAGCATCACTCCGTTCAGCTTTACGCATTTTACTCCAGTGGTGTTACGTAGCACAATTTGCTTTAAAATTTATGTATACGAAAGAAATAAAAATTCGAAATTAAAGTACCCATTTTGAGGTGGTATGAAACAAGTTTCTATACGACTAAGAATCAGGTAAAGATGTTTCTCCGGCTTGGCATGAAGAGTTAAGCGAGTGACATTAGACTGGCACAAATTCAATTACACCGTGTGCTTCGTTGCTTTGCATCGAGAAACCATTGATAAACAGGACTTTTAGACTTAAGTTATTCTATATGGACTAATCAATAACCTCTAGTGACGTAACAATTAGCGAAATATTTGTTTGGAAATGAAAAATGATGCATGAACCACTCTTACTAAATATTTGAAGGACTAATGTGACATTGAGGGAAATTAATGTACAGTATGAACAATTCCTCAGTAAAAGATAAAGTCGTATCGTTTTCATGGTTATCAGAGTAAAGGAATGACTGAGTTTTCATTACATTCTGAGGTAAAAACAACAGAATTTGGCTGAAACACCTGATCAGTAGGAAGCGGGAAATCCCAGCTCTATTATACAATAGAGGCAACAGAAATGATGACGGCGGTTCGATTTGTTCACAAGCGTCGTGCGGAACAAGTTGGCCTCCGTACCTCTAGAGCTATTCTCTGCCACGTAACGGAGCTGCCGCACAATAGTGCATTGCGTGTCACCGGCCAATTACTGCTTCACTACTTAGCGTGAAGGCCTTCATGCGCTGCGTGATTGAGACGGACGATGTCGGAGGTGCGGTCTCCACTTGACGGCTGCACCGTCATTAGTTCAGAGAACTTATTTGATTTGAAAATAATGGTCACAGAATTCGCCGTGGTATTTGCGATAAATCTGAGCGTAAAGTTGGTATTTCACTCAGCAAGTACTGAAATATTTATATTTTACCTGCGGGGTGGGTCACAAAATAGTGTCAAGATTTTTAACTCATTATTAACGAGTATTAATCTAGCCGACATCTCTGTTTCAGTATAAATAAATTTATTCTAATATTGTCAGTTAAAACGTTTTTTTATTCACATGGATTGAGTTAGTGTACCTGAAAAAACCTGATTTTCTGGTTGCCGTTAAAGCAGGCAGCAGAAAATTTATCAACGAAAATAACGCTGATTATTATATTTTTTTCAAAATTCAGCAAATTCTTCCTTAGTTTCTTAACGTTTGTTGTTTCATTGCGAGTGCTGATTATGGGGACTTCGACTTTTATTGGCAATTGCGTGCTCAAAAATGAAAATTTAAAAGCTAAATTCGAAAGTGAAATTGAAACTGTAAAAAGGGCTATTATCAAATATATTTTTGACAACAAAAACTATTATCGTTTTACGTGAAACAATGTGTGGGCCATCTCGCATAATAGGGGACGAAACACCACTTACATATTTCTGTGTATGTATACCGAGTTATGAATACTTTCCTTCTTTGGGCCTACGTGTGAAATATTCACTCAGAATTAGAGCTATTTTCGCAAAAAAAATACGACGTACTTTGAAATAGAATGACCAATAAGGCTGTTGAAACTGCAAAAACTTTGTGAAAAACATTCAACTCGTAAGCCATTGAATAACTCAAGGAATGAAAACCGCGTCACAGTCGCCATAGCAACGAAGGAACATCTGTTGAGTAAACCAGCTTCATAAAAAAAATCGCGATGCTCCACAGTGTCTCAAAATTAGTTTTAGAAGCAATTTGTTAGTGTGTTTGTAACTGAGTTTTTATCTCTATGTTAAAAAGAATACAATCCAATTTTAAGCATCAAAGAGTAAACGAAATAGAAAGCAAAACAAGCAAAAAAAATAGTTTGTTTCCAATAAAGTTGATTTATGAAATGTGTTACATTGTTTTTTGAAATGTCTTGAAATTAGATCCTTAGTTGATATGCACACACGAGTATCATAATACCCATGTTAGTGTCGAAACTGAGGATTGAGAGAAAATAATGAAAAATGCATTCCTTTTGCTGCTTTAATCTAAGTTTGATAATGCATCTAAATGCAAGTTAAAAACATAAAACACATTGTTCAAAACACTCTTGTAAGTGCTCACTTCTGTTACATTGAAATACGAGCCCAGGAGCTTCCGATATCATTGATTGGGGGTTTAAATTTAAAATGAACGAATTTAAATTAATCTGCGTCTAGCACATTGAGGTCAACATTCAGAACAATCTTTTTACTCTTGCGTATCAACTAGTATGCCAAATGATGAGCTCGATGAAAAAAAAATATTTTACTACAGCAGAAATTACGACGTCAAAGCAGCATGCCTGTTCTAGTGATTCTGATCTGTGTGGATCTATTTGTTTGCTTAATAAAGTGCGTTAGGTTTTGAACAGATGGAAGAAACATGAGAATGAAGAAATATAGTTTTAGTGAAATAGTTGAAATTTCGATAAGAAAGTCGACAGCATTGAGGATGGAGTCATTCCGCACCAATCAATTGTTGATCAATAAGATTCGATATTATTCTTCAAGCTAATTTTTAGTTTAAAATCAGATTTTAGGTTTACAAATTGTTGATAAATATTCTGTCCAATTATACTATTGTATTAAAATTTTCTAGATAGTGAAATTAAATTTTTGTTTTCATTTGAGTTTACTCTGAAATAATTGCTAGCCTGTAAGCTCTAGTGAGGCAACAGAGCAGGTCCACACCAATGACACGACGGCTTTCTCGAACTCACGAGACGTGCACCAGTAATTCTAGACTCTCAGGTGCATAACCTTGAGAGCCCATTTATACACCTACAATATGCTAGACTTCGCACAGCATGATTTTTTCAACGTTCCATAAATGAGAACAATTCTTTTCACAAACCTGACAGTCGTGTGATTATTCGTTCTTCATCCATAAGTGCCAGTTCTCCTCTCTCAATTGCATCCCTTTCCAAACAGTTCTGAGCTTGAAGAAGCCAATTTTTATTACGGTTTGGCACTACTGTGGCGCACGTTTCCATGGGTATAGTTCATGAATACCTGCACTACAGAAGCAGTTTCTAAGCTATTCTTCGCGTGACTCCATTAGAACAGCTAGATGCACGTCCTACTTTAAGTTTGGGATTGCTTGAGATGCTTTTGATTGAATGACGCTGTCGGGAAAAGCAAAAGAAACTCTTTCAGGAACATTTCAAATGAACCGCAGAAAACTTCCCTCATACCTTTCCGCAGAGCCAGTTTTCAATAGAAACTTTCATTGGGAATAGATTCTCCTTTGCTCTGTCTGTAATCATTGATCATCGAGAGTGATAAGCCGTGATTAATAGCATCACTCGATAGATTTATCACCGCCTTATTAATTTCCAAAGGTTGTCTGACGGATAGGAAAATGATCGAAGGACCGGATTGGGAGCCTGCTTTCAAATTCTTCATTTTTTCAACACGGTGCGAACGAAAGATGCACTGTGTGACCTAAGGTCTTCTCAGGCTAATTTGGACATCGCTTACAATATAACATTAAATGATGTGTTTAGTATTCGAATTTTAATTCGCCCAAGTGAAGCTAAGGTAGTTATTCTGGACTCATATAGTGGGAAAATAATTTTTTAGGTGTAGTAAATTAAGTTAGAGAGACGCGTGCCTTAGCTTTGCTTACCGGAAAAGCAATGAAACAAAAATACGCCTTTAACTAAAATATTGCCGAAATAGTGGCAGTTGGGAAAACATTTCTATGAAGAAATATCTTTTTTCTCCAAAGAAAAATTCCGCGGAGCAAACACTTAAACTCATCAGTTCAATTTTCTGATTGAACACACTCTATGTAAATTAGTTGTACTTCAATAGCTTTTGAACACAAATGAAAAAATTACCAAAAAATAGAGTTCGAATGCGTGAAACAAAAAATTTCCTTTGATCTCATTTTTTCCCTTCAAGATCATAGTATTTTTATAACATCCTTCAGTTCTATAAACGCCAATTTATCTACATTTTTAACTTATGCTCAAAACACTACGAAAAACTTCAGTGCTGTGTCTTAAAACTCTAAGCAAATTTTTTTCAAATTAAAAAATTCCAAATTATTGTCAACCTTATTGATAATAACTATGAGGCATTGCTGGAGAGAAATACTACGTCAAAAGGTAAACGCTAACTGGTAAACGCTTGAAAATGGTTTTTATTTCAAAGGAAAATTTCATTCTACAATAATGTACTTAAATCAAAGTTTAAAGAATTTTCAAGTCAATTTTTTTTTCGTTAGCAAGATGGACTCGAAAATTTATCCACTTCAAATCCCATGAAAAGCTTTCAATTATTTTTCTAATTTTACGGTATTTTCCGCAACAGTGAGTGCGCCAAACCTCCATTTTTATTTCGAAGCTCCCGGAAGCCATAAATTCCTATTTTTATATACGTCTAGAGTGAGTTTTATTGAACTTTTGATCTGCGACGCGTGAGAATTAGAGCCTCTCTATCACCAATATACAACAGTTTGGAATCTAATTTCGGTGATTTGCGATCTCTCTTACGTCGCAAAATCCTAATATCGACACGGGACAACATTCTTTCTCTGAAATTTATGCGTAGCGACCGGCAGAGAACATCATACGCCTACGCCAGGACGCTTCACTTTAACAACATAGAACAGCACTTACAAAAAACAATATGCCACAACTAACTTGAATGAGTGTCGTCAGATCATCACCGTTATTGCAAGCCAGAATTTTTAATTGGAGAAAATAACGTCTGTTACATTTAGCTGAATGCTCGTTCAAGTAAGGAATTTATTGTTTATTGCGTTGCAAAAGAATTGCGTGGGAATAAACTTACTTCAAATTCTGCTTGAAAAAAAAAAGAGTCCCAAAGTTGCCAAACAGGCTTGTGCTGAACATCCGATACATGCGAATATATTATATTTTTACATGATGGACGCACTCATGAAAATGCTGAAGAGCAATGCTTGCTAGATGCTGCTCTGCTAGATCAGTGTGAAATAGGCCTAAGACCGAGACTCGAGGAGTTCGCAATTTTGAGAGTGAAATTTATGGAATGAAGACTAAAATTTGCTAAGTATGTTACAAATTTGCAAAATTAACGTGTTTAAAATCAACACAAATATCTCAATTCTAGGATTCAACTCTTGGGCTTTAGTTATTGGGGCGTCAAAAATGCATAAAATTAAGGTCGTAAACTGAAAATCGGCTAGCGAACCTTCAAATTGGGCTTTGAAGTTTATCTTTTGAAGACTACGAGCTGTGAGAGGAGGATCACACTCAACACTTCGCCCATAGTGGCTTCCGGTGCAGGCAGAGTCATTTGGAGGCTGGTGGAGTGGCAGGCTGCACCATTTGGAGGCTGGTGGAGCGGCAGGCTGCACCATTTGGAGGTTGGTGGAGTGGC
>JACJUY010002971.1:1927-12741 GCA_014220935.1 Platorchestia sp. MABIK | reverse complement strand
CTTTTTGTATTTTACAGATGACTTTTTGTTTGAATTTCGTATTGCTGATGATGAGCGAAGGCTCGAAACGTCCATTTTTACGAGTCTTTTACTGCCTCGAGAATACATTTTAATGAAAAATGTTTTATACCAATTTCCTGGTTCTCTCTTTTTTATTGAAGATAGAAAATAGTTGTAGGTATAAAAATAAAAATGAAACAAAAAATGTAAACGTATAATTATGTGTTTGTGACGAGAAGAGGAAAAGCATTTTGAGTGTCATTTAGAGGGGATCTTACGACTTAAGGATGCGTAAATCAGTCATGTGAGGGGCAACTGCAAGGATTTTAAAATGATTCACGGAAACAGGGACGTTACAGTTTTCAGATCGAACAGAAGACAGTGGAGGGGAACCGAGAGGACGACCGGTTCTACAGCTGCCGCCAGAGTGCTCGGCTATTCTGGACATAAGAGTGCGACAGATGGAACCTACATACTGTGATTCACAACGTGAATAACTAAACTGGTAAACCAGAGACGACCACGTAGCATGGGGCAGCTTATCCTTACAGCGGAAAGGGGAACCGATAGTAAAATTGTTGACAAGAATAGAATGAATTTTAAGTTGAGGAAAGAACTTGCTGATTAGGAGTTGAACCTTCTGATTTAACTTAATCGACTAGTTCCAAAGTAAGGAAGCTTGAAGAAAAACTTTTGTTGATTAAATGATTAGAGTGCTGGCGTGTGATCATAAGTTTTTAATAAAAATTTACCGATTTGTTTATCGATAGTAAACAAAGGAAAACCATTCTCAAGAAAAGATTGTCGTAAAAATTGAATTCTTGATGTGAATATCGGAAGTTAGAACAAATTATAAACTCGTTCAAATTATATTATAAGCGATGAGAGTTCAAATGCCGCAGAGCTCAAAAGGAGTCGCACAAAAACTAAAATAACTCTAGCATTTACAAGTTGATTTGATCCAAATGAATTTTGATTTGATCCTCGCAAAATTAGAATTGCTCAAAATGAATTTTAATTTGCTCTTCGGGGAAATAGAATTGATCAAAGTGAATTTTGATTTTATTCTCGCGAGATTAAAATTGCTTTAAGTGAATTTTAATTTGATCCTCTTGAAAATAGAATTGCTCCAAGCGAAATTTAATTTGCTCGTTTTCAATTTAAAATCATTATATAAGAATTTTACCGGCTTCATAATGTTAGTTGATAGAATCTTAGTGAAATTTTTTTTTTCTATGTGAAGTAATTTTATTACAACAATGCGTACAAAGATACAGAGTTTTTACAGAGTATAATTTACAAAAAAATACAGAATATAACTTTTGTTGTATGAACCATTACTCATTATAAAACCATTACAAAATGGAGTCGTACCTCAGACACTTTGGTCAAAGAAGCATCACAGAGATACAGCCACGCTACACTTGCTGCGCATCACGTTGCACCTTGTGTAGACAAGCTACTGTCATCAGCAATAAGTGTACACCTCAACTCCAAACATCTTCATCTATCAAAAACCAAAACCTTCAAGATGAAGTACAATAAAACAAGTGCTCGAGACAGACAGAGAATAATAGAAGCTTTCAATAATGAAGAGGACTGGAAGAAAGTTGCAAACGCACTTGGAGTAAATGCTAAGACTGCTTACAGGGGGCTGAAAAATAAGCAAGTCTCACCAAAGAAGAAAGGAGGAAGTAATAAGAAGAATGTCCCGAAATATTGAGGACACTTACAACAGCCATAGAAGAAAATGCTTCGATTACTCTCTCACAACTTCGCAGAAAAGTACAACAAGATCATGACATCGACGTGTGTGTTAATACGATCAAAAATTGTTTCGATGGTGAAATGTTTTCCGTCAAATTAGTGAGGCCAAGCATTGATAGAATAAATAATGAAGAGAACAAAGGAAAACGTGCTAGATACATGGAGCAATTTTTCAATGTGAGATCAGAAGGGCGGACCCCAGCATGGGTTGGTGAGACAAATTTCAACCTTTACTGTAAAAGAAACCAAGGAAGATAAAAAATCTGTACGAGAGCTTCAGTGAATCTTCCGTCCAGCAAAGGCGCTAATCTGCACATCATTGGAGCAATGACGAGTACCCAATTGCTTCTAACCTCGACTCGCCGCGGCTCGTTCAAACGAGAGGATTGTCTGCAGTGGTTCCGGGAGCTCATACATACATGTATCATTGAAACATGTCGTCAGAACGGGATTGACCATCCTACTTTTATAATTAACAATGCCCCAGCTCATTCTAATCTTGAGGGACTAGAGACAGAATATCCCAGTATTCAGATATTTCGTTTAGCTCCTTATTCTTATTATCTAAATCCAATAGAGTTAGTTTGGAGCCTAGTAAAGAGTCACGTAGAGAGGCACTTGCGTGAAATGATGCATGCAATTCTTGAGGTAGCACAGAGCGGAGCATTGCCAGTCACTGAGCAAAGGATGCGAGAGATGGAGAACATCGCAGTTGAAGCCCTTGGACTTGTCAACCCCGGCATGTTGCTCAACTGTACCAACAGGGGGGTGAAGTACTATGCAGCCGCAACTCGTCAAGAAGACCTTATAGAAATGTGTTAACGAGACAATAATTGTCAAAATTTGCACAAACGTCGTATTATACGCTTACTTTTCTTTTTGTCATGCTTAGTTATGTTTCAGCAGTATTATTTTTTTGATCATATTACTGTACTTCTCCATCAAAATGCATTTGTACGCGAGTTATCAGTAAAACATATGTTTATTATTTTATTGAATTTTTAAACGCTTTCTATCAATATATTGTCCAATTCCACTAGGGATTGCGACCTAAACATGGATAATTAGGATAATAATAATGGTTTATTCGATAGGGTGTCATCTACCGAATAATCGTCGGTAGGAAATAACTCTTGGGTAACACAGCTACTGGGTGATCGTCAGTAGGTTATCGGTTGAACCCTACGGTTAGGACAATATGAGTAATTTTGATATCATGACTATAGCAAACTAAAAATCAATTGGATCTATTGCAAGTTAAAAAAGAGCAAATCAAATTTCACTTTTGGCATCAGTGCAGTGTGTTGTTAACAGTACCAATTTAAAATGTTTAAATCAATTGGTGTCAGCTCGCTTACTATAAAATACGTTCAACGATTTGAATTTTGATTGCATAGTACGTTTTAGCAGCTGAAATTCATTTACAGATAAGAGAAATTTATGGCTCTAATGCGATGAGTGATTGCAAAGTTCGTAAGTGGGTAAGAGCTTTCAAGAACGGACTTGAAAATGCTAAGTGGACGATGACTCACACTCAGGCCGACCGGGGGCAGACGCCTATGACTTTAGCACACACAAGCTTGCAGAACGTTGTGTCAGGTGTTCAAGCACATTTGGAAAATTCACAGAAGATGGAGAAACATATAAGGAATAGACTAACTTTTTAAAAACATGTGGGGGGTTGTGCTTCATATGAAATCGAATCCCACTCAATAAATTACCCTCGTATGTATAAATTTTCAGGACCTTAGGGAATTTTCATTTCTGGAAGATATAGCAAACCGCAAGCGTATATCCTGCCTCTGAAAGCGAACTTTTTATTCATGCACACCAGCATTCCCAGTTTAGTGCATCACAAGGCAACGTGAGCCCGTCTTACTGGTATGGGTACTTTGTAGCTTACTTTTTCTCTGTCTATATACCAAAATTTCGCGATGGTAAAAGTACTTCCTAACTCCCAAAAATTATATATCAGACCCAAAAGTATTAGATATCCGACTCCTAAACATTATACATCAGAGACTCCTAAATCATTGGTTCTTTCCCGGCCTGCTTCCCCCATTTTAACTCGCGGTGAAAGTGTTTATTGCATCCAGGGAGATCGAGGAGGCCACGCGTCGGCACGCATTACACGAGCGACGGAGATTGAAGTTTGTTGCTGACGATGCAATGAGCAGAAAATAAAACATTATGTCTCATCTAGGGAAAGATGGAATAACTGACGTGTTGACGTTCGCGATGGCTTGAAAAAGAGCTCTAAACTCTAATTTAAGATGAGTGGATGCTGGAATATAATGTACTTAACAATGAAATAACCTAGGACGATTGAGATAGTAGGCATAAAATATTGCCAAAGGTTGAAAGAACCTCTGCAAAGAGGTGTATTTTATTCAAAAGTAATTATGAATGATAATAAAGAAATTGCTTATAGAAAAGTGTGTAGCATGACATTTTTCAATGAAAATGTTTTTGTTTTTAAAACTTTATTCACAATCGACAATGTTGAGTAAAATGTATATGAGCATACAGGGTCAGCCATAATTAAGGCAACACAAATTTCAGAAATTATGGAAATAATTTATTTCTAATCTTGTCATTAGCTTTTACTTCATTTTGATTCTTTAAATGTCTATTTAACATTACAGGAAAAAACTTGTGTAAAAAGAAAGTTTTTAAATGTTATCAACAGAACCATTTTTGTATACCATTATAAAACGAGTGAAAGTAATTAGTGCATTGCAAAAAAAAGCTGCATATTCGTCGTGAAGCAGTTTGGAAAGTCGCGAAAAAGATTAAGGAAACTGGCAAAACATGTATAAGCGACAAGGCCAGGGCAGAAATTGTCTGTCCGAACACAATGTCTCATAAAAACACGTGGTAAAAATTGAAAAGAAATTCGAGCCACTCTGTTACAGGATTGCAATGGCCACTGCTACAAAAGTTAGTCACAATTCAGTCTGTCGAATCCTAAAAAACACCGCGAGGTAATAAATATTCTTACAGAATTCAGGAAAGGCACGAGTTTGCACCACTCATGAACGTATGAGCTTCGACAGAAGTCCACACTATCTCATCCTTTTAGATGATGGCATGTTCCCAGTTTGGCTTTTAAGGATGAGTGAAAGTTTGACGTTTATCAAAGTCATCGCCAGAATGATTGAATTTAGGAAAAAGATTGGTCAGTGAAAGGCAGCAAAGTGGAACGGCGCCAGAATCCACAATCTGTGACGACAAGGGCTGTAATCTTAGCCTCTGGGAGGTCTCCCCTAATTTATGTTCCTTCAGGAGTCGAAGTCAATCACACGCGGTACATTTTAGATACATTGAAATAATTACTGCTTCCCTGAGCAAATGAACTCTTCAGTGGTGGACCACGGGCCCTTCCACAAGACGCTGATCCATCGCATGGCTCCAAAATGGCTCAACGCTGGATTGAGGTGCACAATCTAGCAGCAGAGAAGAATGGCCCTCGAGGAGCCCGGATTTGAACCCGCTAAACTTCTCTGTGAGGTCCATCTTAGAGAGTAAGGCTCACTTTATTGACAGTTGAAGCCCAATCTTTGTTGAAAATGTGCTTGGTTTCCGTAAAAAGTACTTGGTATCTCTTGTAAAGCTTTTGGTTTATGTGCTTGGTTTCCGTAAAAAGTACTTGGTATCTCTTGTAAAGCTTTTGGTTTATGTGCTTGGTTTCCGTAAAAAGTACTTGGTATCTCTTGTAAAGCTTTTCAAAGTAAATTGAAGTCTGTCATAAAAAATAGAGAAGGCAATTTTGAAAAAACGTTTCTAGTTATTTTTGAAGAATGTCTGGGCTTTACGCTCATGTAATTAAAATTCAATTTCACTATCTATTTTTGGAAATTAGATATAACGCTTGTTGCCATGATTATGGCGGAACTGGTTTTTAAGTTTAACGTCGCTGATTGTTTAAACGAGGGGTACATGTAAAATATTAGAATTAAATCGTTATTAACAATGATGTTTTCAAAGTTAATTATATGTGTATATGTACATATGTAAATATATTTATGTATACATATAATCGATCGTATCTCCTAGTCTTGTAAACGACAAAATTGTAGAGTAAAACCTGAAATCTATGGATAGAAACATACTTATTTCAATTAATTTGTTGCAACGATGACAGTATGGGCACTGCAGTAGTAAGATACCTCACCAATTGAACTGGCGACTTGCAATGGGGTTCATAATAACCCCGTGTGTGTCGGAGGTTCACTTCAATTCATAAAATCATCACGATTTTTTAAATTTGAATACACAAATTGAAGCGTGTGTGTAGCTGTAAAGTCGAGTCTTAGGATGAGTGAAAGTAAAATTTTATTGATGGAAACAGTGATTACAGTTTCATTAGATGCGTATTGGGGTTAGAATTTTTCATGAATGCTAAGTGCTATCGTTGCTTTTGTGAGTAGATGTGTGTGTTGTGAAGAGCATTGTCGATTAGCCTTCAGTCGAGTCCAATGGGCGCTATTATTTGGTGCTTGAATTTGTCATGTTAGACGTTTCGTCATGTTAGACCTTATTCTCCTCGAAATTCATGTTCTTGAATTTGTCATGTTAGACGTTATGTCATGTTAGACCTTATTCTCCTCGAAATTCATGTTCTTGAATTTGTCATGTTAGACCTTATTCTCCTCGAAATTCATGTTCTTGAATTTGTCATGTTAGACCTTATTCTCCTCGAAATTCATGTTCTTGAATTTGTCATGTTAGACGTTTTGTCATGTTAGACCTTATTCTCCTCGAAATTCATCAGTTACAATCTTACTTGGGCTTAAAAATGGTTTAAAAATTGTCCATGTGTCTGAAAATCTGGGACACCAATTAACTCGTCAGCCACCTGAATGAAACGTTTATATTGAGGATGGGGACAAATATAAATACAGCGGTTATTTTCATTTTGCAGCGTCGGAACATAATAAAGGTTTTGATGAACTGTTAATTGCCATAAGCTACAACAGCAGGTAAAGTTCTGGAACTGGGAAATGAACAATCAATATTGAATTTATTAAAAACAGTCGTACGCAAACGGTGTTATAGCGTCAAGTGTTTGAGATATGGAACTGCATTGTGATGGGCACAGAGCTGATGTGTAAAGGCATTTTTGCAGAATTCAGGCGAGGTTCGCTGCCGACAATAATGCTATTCCGGACACGATAGCACTAAATACCGCAGTCAGGAATGTAGGACCGAGGGAATGTTGGAAATATTTGGCCCTCCGCTGGTTGACTGGTGCCTCCCAAGTTTAGTACTCAGAATGAGCGGCATGGGTTACTTTATGGGCGATTCTTGAATTGTTTTAGCCGTGATATTTGCAGAGCTCTGGATTATTCTTGACATCTCGAGATTAATGGAGGTTGCCTCGGCAATAGCTGCCATTTTATTATGCAAATCCGACTAGGAATGGCGAATGGATAACAATTAGGTGTAGTCTTTACAAGTAGTACAAAATATAACAAACGTTACCCGTGAATGCAAGAAATATATTTGAAAACAGAAATTTTTTTGCTGAGTATCTTTCGCTTGCCGAGAATTAATCACAGTGATAGGGATAATAATAAAATAGATCGTCAAGGACGATTTCGGCAAAATTTCCTTTCACATAATTTCAATGTAGTTAATGATAACTCAGCAACCCATATTTCAGAAACAACTCACACTGACCTCCCCTGATGAACGCCACATGTGAAACTCGCCGTACTCCTCAGTTCTGAGCAGAGACCACTTTCTGATATCGTTGACTCTATCAGTGTGGTAGGCAAACGGACGTGATGAGACCGAGGGATGAAATTTTTAAAAGGGTACCTGAAAGCAGTACCGACAGGATAAAATTTTGAAAAACGCACATGAACGTGAGATACCAAAAGACCCTGAAGCAACGATTACAGAATTATACATGAGATTCAGCCATGCTGCTGAGTGATGAGTACCTAAGTATATGAGACGACGATTCTACGCAAAGCCATGACGAGCAGCGGCGGTGAGGCAGCTCGGTGAGAAAGAGAAAAGTGCCAAAAGTTGCTAAAGAGGACTGGGGATCTGGAGGACACGGTGAGGTGGAAGAGGGCTAGAGCAGTTGCTGAAAAACATTCAGGGGCAAAACTGGACAGCTGGAGAGAGTATGTCTCAACCCACAACACCAACACACCGAGCAGCTACATTTGAGATGAAGTTAATAGAATTTGAGGCAGAGCACAGTGACGAATACGAATGTTAAATGAAGGAAGCGCTTTATTATCTACTGTGTGCAAGATTACAGAAAAATTAGCAGAAAACTTCAAAACCGTACCCAACAACAACTACTCGGACGAATTTTAACTAAATAAACAACTGACGGAACATATTTCAGTACAGTAAACTTTGTAATGGACTTTTCACCATGCAGGAATTAACATCCACCATCGGAAGCAATAGATTCACGAACTAGTTTGGAAGAATTGGCTCGCCGGACCAAATGATATTAGCGGCCTCATGATCAAGGACCAGTGAGCCAATCCTTCCAAACCAGTTATTCTGATTAATAACTTTCTTGTGTATCAATCTTCCCAGTCTCTTGAGGGAAACAATACCAAGTTTTACATTTAGATCGCTTTTGAAGCATCTATGCTGGTTGAATCCTGGTGATGTTCGTCAGAATGAACAGATGAAACCTTTACTTGTATATTTATGATTGTTCAGCAAAGCTCCCTTTGTGGTTGCTCTTACAATTTTTGTTGTAACACTAATAATTACCCGACCGAAATCAACGTAATATTTGATTTACTGACATGTAATGAGTTTGGTGTTAGAGTTTGTGAGGCCTTCGGCCCAAGGTAGTGTGAGCCGCTAAAGCGCCGGCAGACCGAGTTAGTTACTGATACTACTTGGTTCATGAGTCGGAGCGCCTCTGCCTCACCTAGACACGTGAGGTTGATCAGCTGGTCTGTACGTGACGCTCTCCTCCTTGTGGAGTGAGCAGAGGAAGGGAGGGAAGGAGAGGAAAAACCTAGAGAACAGGAAAGGAAGGGAGGGAAGGAGAGGGAAAACCTAGAGAACAGGAAAGTGAATGTGTAGCGGAAGAAGAGAAAGAATTGAAATACTACCGTGACGTTCAGTAAGAGTATTATCTCATAGCAGTGAAAAACGACTTTGGTAGAATCACCAAAGCGACAACTGAGTAGTCTTTGACCGAAGTGGTTAACTGAGTTTATTATTAGCGGGTGTCCCACAAAATGTCACCTATTTTGTAAATTTACACCTCCTGTTCAAATTGAGATATTTTGAGTCTGTTTGTTTCATGTTATTGAAAATTTTGTGTTCAATGAAAATAAAGTTGTTATTAAGGTAAAATAAAGGTAAAATTATTCAGGTAAAATAAAGTTGTTAATATCAGCTGAAAATTTATTGCACAGTCGGAAGTTGGATGAACAGGGGATGAAATACGCTTTGTGATAAAGAATCGTAGAAATAACATTATTGATATTTTTTAATTTCCAGATTTGCAAATAACAAAACTAAATTCTAACAAGCTCATGAACTTTAGCAGCTCATGAACTTCAACTTTTGCTGACTTCAGTTGCCCAAAAAAATTACCGGGTGTGAATACCATTTCTATTTCTCAAATGTTTACATTTTATAACGTATTTCTTTCGTAAAATTATTCCCGTTTCTTAATTAAAGCCTCAAAATATTCTAATGCTTTCGATATTTAAAGAACATTTACACAACTTCTCAATTTTAGCTTTAGCTTCAAGTGTTCAGGAACAACGTGAAAGAGCGGTTGTTGCACTCGATTTCTGGCTTTTTAAAATGACGAAAAATGAATGAGTGATTGAATCATGTCTACAAAAGTTTGAATTTAATCTCGAAATTCACGCATGCATGGAAAGTGGATTTTTGTGCATGGCTTCATCAGCAAATGCATACAAACAGCATATTACTAATTTTACATTTGACATTTAATTTATTTTTACATTTCACATTTGACCCAAGTCATTCTTCAACTCGACCGTCAACGACTCGCCAACGAAAATTTGCCGCTGGGTGACATTCAGCCTTCGTTGTGAAACGATCACGCGGACACAAATTTTATCCCAACTTCTTGCCTGCATGAAATTTACTCGCTGTTCTGCTTCTACTGCGGGTGAGTTTAGAAATAAAATAGGGTATGCCGAATTTCCATGTAATTTTCAAGCTTCATTTCCGAATATTTTTAGCCTACTTGCTGGGGTTGGAAAGTCATACTCGTTCGTAGCAGCAAATTGTGACCGTACAAAGCATTCAGGGGATTTAAATGAGATGTCTTTTACAGTAAATGCATCATTACACGGTTTAAAAGAATTTACGACTGGATAAAAACTATGTTAGGGAGATAATATTGAGTATCTGAAGCACATCGCAGCGGCTGCAGAACAGAAATAATTCCTAAACTATAATATTATTCATTCAATGAGTGTCATGTTTGCGACTTATTTTCTTCTAATAAATGAAATAAATATATGTTTCTTGCAAACTCATTTTACCTACTCAATTCTCAAGAACTAATTTCAACGGTGTCTAATCTAAATGTTTGCTCATAAGTAGAAGCCACTTCATTCTCCTAACAATTTCTGTACAGGCATATCCGTCTTAAAAACTGCACTCCAAATAAAATGACTCAGGATCCTCACTCGACAAGGCGGTCATGTCGGAGTTGTGTCCAGGGGACGGGAGCGTGCGAGGGACAAAGGCAACTCGAAGTTATAATGAGAGGAAGGGCCGGAGCTTACAAAGGAAACTTTGCTTGTCGAAGTGAGAAGACACAAGTCTGGATGCTGCAAAAATGGCTCACTGCAATGCTGGAGGAAGTGAACAGCCCGCTGGAGCAAGTGAACAGCCCGCTGGAGGAAGTGATCAGCTCGCTGGAGGAAGTGATCAGCTCGCTGGAGGAAGTAAACAGCCCGCTGGAGGAAGTGATCAGCTCGCTGGAGGAAGTGATCAGCTCGCTGGAGGAAGTGAACAGCCCGCTGGAGGAAGTGATCAGCCCGCTGGAGGAAGTGATCAGCCCACTG
>JACJUY010002970.1:74176-87314 GCA_014220935.1 Platorchestia sp. MABIK | reverse complement strand
CCCCTCCCCCCCAACCGCCCACTCAAGAAGTAATTATTGTTATACGTGGAGTTTCACTACTGAAGACGCTACAGAGGCGTTTGCAGCGTCTAAAAAACTATCCCAAAAACAGCAAAGGGAAGACCATTTAGTTTGGACTGTAGAAAACGGGGAATCTATGTAAGAGGTTTCCACAGGATACCCTGTATAAAAACTGCATGTTAGGAAAAAAGAGGAAAGAGGAAAAAAGAGGAAAGAAGAAAAAAAGAAATGACGAGAAGGGAATGTGGCCTGAAAGAAGTAAAATGTGCACGTAATACAGAAGTTATGACGAGCCTATCTACGGCTGAGGAAACCTAACAGTATCTTGCTTGGGGCCGCCAGTTCACATGGCATAGAAGTGAAATCTTACTATCCTAAGCCTATTGTCTATTTTACGCTTCCTAAAGAGACGGTAGAAAATGAAAGGGTCAATATTGAATCTTAGCCTTTCACGGAAATTAAAAATTCCGTTCCAAACAATCACTAAAGGAACATATTTAAAAACGTTTTACACGAATGACATTCTGCTCGCTGATGCGTTATTTTTGAGAAATAATAATTACGTTCAGATAGGAATAACATTATATGGTCGGTTGCTTAGTCGCCGCTTTGTTGGGTGACGCCCACTTCTTGGCGCGAAAATAACAACCTCGGTTGGGGCAAGTTAAAGCAAGCTATTTTAGGTTGATTTATGTTATTTTAGGTTAGTTGATTTAACTAACCTACCATATCCTACCCTAACCTCACCCATCGTTACGTTAATACCGTATTACAACATATTTACGTGTCCGTTCCTTCACTTTTATGTACGACGTTCTTATAACTTTGAAGTTGACTTACTCGAAAATAACGCATCAGCGAGCAGAATGTCATTCGTGTAAAACGTTTTTAAATGTGTTCCTTTAGTGATTCTTTGGAACGGGATTTTTAATTTCCGTGAATGGCCTTAAATCAATATTGACCAATGAAAGTATAAGCATCTCAGTGAAAGGAAATTGTGAAATGAAAAGTAAGAATTGGCGACACTCGTACAAGAGGTCTGTCGCACTATACGACAGCTTCACTCGCTAAAGACATAAGTGGGAAATGAAAGATGAGACTCCCTAAATGTAAATCTAAGCTCACAACGACAAATTAGGATATAGTGATGGCTAATTCCTTACCACGGAGTAACCAAGTTCTCAAACTTACATTTACGAGCCCAAGCTGACAAAATCTAGTTCGAGTGCTGCCCTAGAACCTTACTCGTACCTGTACATAGCCAAACAGAGCGCAGTGTCTCCAAGAGGGGATGAAGAATATTCCCTTCAACACGTTAACTGCGGTGGGTTAAACTCAAGTTCAATATCCAACTCAAATGAGAGTTTAAAATAATTTCAGAGCACTGCTTGAGAATACTGAACATTAAATAGAGAGTGCTTTCATTTAGTTTTCATTAAGTACATGTATTTACGAAAATTAAGTTAGTGACTCCAGGTCGGTCAGCAGCATACTGAAAATCCCCTCAGTGACCACCGGTAGAACACGTCGCAGTTGAAGTGTTAAACACACCTCCTGGGGAGAAGTGATTTGAGAGATCGAGATATTGGAGCTAGAGACGTGTTTGGAGGAAGCTTTAAACTTTAAAAACAATATCTAGGGTTTGCAAAAGCTATTTCCCTTTACAAGGGACCCCGGTTAATCTAAAATTTATTTTGCGATTTAGTAGAGTGGTGGTGAGGATTCAACAGTGTAGCTCGAAGTTCCCCGACAAGGGTAACCAAGAAGTGGACGAAAAAAATAAAATACTGTGGTGCTTATTCACGCGGTACTATATGTTGTAAATAAAACTAATCAATTAAAATAGAAGTATAAATGAACCTTCCCAGGACTATAGTTCTACATTGGTACAGGGATGGTGTCGGCACATACATCACGAAGCAGATTGACAACTTGGTCACAACCTCACGTAACTTAACTTTAAAATCACACATGGGTAAAAATAGGCAATTAATTTTAGGAGAAAATAGGACCAAGGATTAAGCTTTCCCAACACCTTCTGATACTTGACATACGCAACAAAGCTGCCATAAAGTCGAAGAAAAGAACAAAGAAGCCATAGATTATAATTGAGCGAAAGTAGGCAATACATACACTAGGCTCTAATGAACGGCAGCTTTTCAGATTTTAGTGTTGCTAAAGCACCTCTGCATCACAACTTCCGCAGATTAGCGGGTCAAAGTGGAGAATAAGAGAGATACCAGTTTAAGAGCCCGACTGCGCAGTTGTCGCTGCGCTGTCATTTCAATGGCGACCAAACGAACAGATGACGGTCGTGAAAAGTTAAATTTTTGTTCGTTGATGAATGTTTGACTTCGACTTCGACGCTGAAATTAAACAGTGATGGTTTTGATGTTGGATGTTTGAAAAAATTTACGTGAGTAGTTGAAAAGTAAGAAATCTGGAAACTTTGGGTGAATTGCGTAAATTGAAATTCTGAGTAATTTGTGATAAATGAGGTCATAGTTAATCGAACGAACGCTCTGACCAAATCCTGCGACTTGAAATTAACACTTAAAGGCGCCACAACTCATCATAATCACTCCAGGGCTGTAATGAACTCTTTTTATGAGTGAGGATTAGGAATTTAAGCATAAAATTAATTGAAATACAATTTTTAATTCTTGCTTAGGAAACAAGATGAAGACAATTTCATCAGCTAAATAATTAATTAAGAGCATTTCATAGGTTTCCTAAGTCTATTTATGTACGATAAATTTTTACCGATGCAGGTGAAGAGCATATCGACTTGATAATTTTTGAGATATGTCTTATTTTTATTGAGAGTTTATGCGTTAAAGTTATTGTGTTTCGCAATGGTACTCCAACCATCTTGGGCATCTTGACCCCTTGACCCTGTCACACTTGCGGTGGATGGATAAATTAGTGGCAGATAAACTTTGCAAGTCTATTGTAAAGGCAGTTGAGACCGTCTCGTCAGTAATGCACTACTTTGAATGAATGATATTTTTTTGCTTGTAAATATTAATCAGGCTTCGATGTTGGTGATTTTCAAAAGCGTAGGATCCACGACTTGTTGTGCTGATAAAAGCGTCAGATATTATTGCTTACTGATTCACAGACTCCTTCCTCTTCGTCACATCTTATAACATCGATCACGTTCTTCCTTATTCGCCAGAAATTCTTTCTCTTCAGAGGCAGTTGTCACGCAGCCACAAGTAATCAGATCAAAGCCCTGTTACATATGATCCCCGTAACTTGTGGTATTTGTTGCGTGTAATTTCTGTTTCACTTGGTCTCCGTTACTTGTAATTTCTGTTACATGTGATCCATGTAACTTGTGGTTCTTGTTACGTGTAATTTCTGTTTCATTTGGTCTCCGTTACTTGTAATTTCTGTTACATGTGATCCATGTTGCCTTTAATTTTTGTTACGTGTGATTCCTGTTGTATGAGATTCCTGTTGCATGTGATTCCTGTTACTTGCTATTGTGATTAGCCAATTTCAAGCGTAAAATCCAAATGCCTAATCTATTTGGAAATGCATTTGACCATTTAAACCAAACAGCGTCCGACATCCCTGCTGAACAGCCAGATGCTGAGTGGTGAGGCAGGTTTAAAAATCATGACCGTAGTCATAGCACTCACACAAATAGTGTGCAAATACACAGAAATTTGAAGTTTAGAATGGAAAAAGTTTTAAAAATCATGACCGTAGTCATAGCACTCACACAAATAGTGTGCAGGTACACAGAAATTTGAAGTTTAGAATGGAAATAGTTTAAACAAATATGAAGGTTTGACGACAGATGAAGCTTTATAAATATGTAAAAGTTTGATGGTGCATAAAAGTTTGAAGAAAGATAAAATGTCGCCAAGATGGGAGGGAAATACTTTCTTTAACATCGTTCACCCTGCTATATTTTACCCAAAAACATCACACCAATACCTAATAATAGTTCATCCCCAGGTTACTCTACTTTCGTAATGAAGATGATCTCTCGAAATTTTTTTTTTTTAAATATTGATTTTAATAGATCGATCTACAGGACTCGTTTGGAGTTCTTAGCAGTCATGTCACTGGCCCATTCCGCCCTATCCACCAAATCGGCTAGGCACCGTTTGCCTGTTGACGAATATTTTTGTCGGAATGGGCCGGAGATCCATCGTGCTGGAACCATATTCGACGGCAAATACCTATAAGGACATCTTTCAGCAGTTCAGGTAACACATCCTTCAGAATGTGACATCAACTTGTCCATCTCCAGGAAATGGTGTCCAATATGGTCCAAAAAGATAGTCGCTGGCAAAACCAGCCCACAAATTGACACTAAAGCAGTATTGGTAATTGAACCGATGCACTTTATGAGGGTTTTTCTCTCGTAGGTTGATCAAGTTATGTGTACTGGGCGTTTGGTTGTGTGTAAAAATAACTTCGTCGGTGAAGAGAACTGCATAAAAAAATTTGTTCATCATCCTGTTCTTGCCTCAGGCACTACGATGAATGTAGTCAATCAGGAGCAGATCCTGAACTTTCTGAAAATGGGTTAGCTGTAGTAGAGTGTGTGACTGAGAACATGCCTTGCGGTGGCGTGGTTGGGTATTCCGTGGTCACCAGCTACAGTTCGGGTGCTTGTATGGGGACTGTCCCCAAAATATCGCAGCTCGCCGTCCTCGCTGTCACATCAAATTCCCTGGGCCGACCGTAACCTATTCTGCACGCGTTAAAGCTTCCATTTTTGCGTCGATGACGATGCATGTTTGTAAACTACGATGTCCAGGGGAAAATCGATTGAGAAAACTCAACTGACACAACCTAGTATCATAATATTAGTAGAGGGCTTGCTAGCGTTTCAGAGGGAGCCTCTATGTCGCACCGAAGGTAGTTTGACACAAGCGATCAGCGACTCTAGCATTGCAATTGGCTGTGCCGTTAGCACGGTAGAGGAAACAAGGTAGGGTCATTTCTATGGGGGAAAACACTCCTCCTCTTCTTCGGCTAGCCAATAGAAAGGCTTTATTTCAAACAAACTTTATGACGTCACTAAACGGCCGTGTCGTTAGGCCAATAGTGGAGCCGGATTTGAGGGTAACAGTGCTACCAGATGCAATATGAACGCTGCTATTGGCTCGTTGCCGTGACGTCAGCAAAACGACACCATCAACAAAAAAAAATGGTTTGAACATACCTTGTTTCTTTTACCGTGACCGTAAGCCTCACGCATATCCGTCATTTCTTCATTCGGCAATCGTGTCATGGTGTCAAGGCTAAAGCGCGGCCTGTGTTGATTTGGGAGCAGTGAGCTCTTAGTTGTTGGAAGGTTTGAAGGTAATGTTTAATTTAAAATTAACATTTGGGCACACGAAAATGTGACAAACTGCGTTTTAAAGTTACAACAGTAAGCCTCAGCATCTTTAAAGCTATAATATTTTGAAATATTTTGATATATTTAACATCTCTCAGTTCTTAACACTTTACATGTACAGCCGATTTTCGAGTTGTACATCATCTCTTCCGAAACTCGACTTACACGGATAACAATTAATCCCAATTTTCCAGCTAATACGGTACTTGATTCAAAATGTGAACGACTGAGAATATCAGGGACTTTTCTTGATCTGCACAAGTTGAGGTTCACACGAGATAACTTGCAAACTTTGAATCGCAATTAAACGTCGCAAAATTCGAGAATCGACAACGCACTGACGCACAGCCCTTGCCTTCTGCTGTGTGGCCAGAGGACTCCGAACTTTTGTCGGCTGCTCCGAGCAGCGGCGCATGGAAATTTGTCAAGTTTGCAAAAATCGCATGAGAAAGTTAAGGCTAGTTTCTGCAGCGCCGCATTGTCTCGAACCAAGAATACCAGTGAAAAGTTGGAATGAGCGAATGTCGTTCAGCTGCTGCCGTCAGTACGCTGCCAAAATTCTGGAACTCGAGAGTTACGAGTTTTGACCATCTCTGGGGACATGATTTTCTGGGAATTTATTTCTTTGAATGAAGGACTGTAAGGAGAACATTATTCTGTCGAAATTTGTTTCACTGAATAATAGGTTGCTTGAAGAACATTGGTCTTTGTTTGGGTGAAAGATTCATCATTTTTGCTCAAATGCAAAAATAAAAGTGCCCTTGGTAAGTTCATTTAAAGTTTCCGTTGATCATTTTTTCGGGGTTAGTTTGTTTCTTTTTGCTAATATTGCAGAGCATCAAAAACATTTTTTGCGTGTGTCTAAGTCTTCAACTCTTCAGGTTAAAACATCATATGTGTTTGTAACTGATTTAGTTACCAAGGAGAGTATGGTGTGCTCTGTTTTTAAAGTATATCCAATTTCACAGCCAACATCAAAGCTGACTTGGGAGTTGCTTAAATTGCAACAGTCACAAACTGTTCCCGTAAAGCGTTTCATGATTTATTTTGACTGTAACAATAAATACATTCTCTGAATGCGAAAACAATTGCCTTTAATTCATATGTTAGTGTAACTCATAGCACCAGTACCACGAATCTGACCCAAGAGGGACCTCACCAACCAAATAACGTAGTGGACTCGATAGACTCTTCACTTCTTGTGTTCAATGATTGCTTGAGGCGATGAAAAATATCATCATTTAAAAAATGTATTACCAAAATTCAAAGTTAGCAAATGTCAGCGCATGTTTTCCTGTACTGAAATACACATTTTGTTACTTGTTTGATCTGTCCGACTTTACGACCACTTCGTATCCTGGATACCACTTGAACGCTGCACAATGGCTGGCAATTTGTTGTTTTTGGTGGTTTTAGTCGTAATTCATATATATATTTATCGGCAAACCTTCCGATGTTATCCTAGCACAGAAATGAGGGAATAGACTAAAAAAAGATCCGTATTCAAAATCTGTATTTAGAATCAGTTTCACTTTTGAATTCTTGCTTTAACTTATAAAACGGTGCTATTTTGAGTGATAGGCATACACTATTTGAATTAACCTCATTGGAGTTACCTCCGATGTTATCGTAACTCATGCGTAGAGGAATTGAAAGAATAAAGAAAACGCAGTCGCAAAGTTTACTTGAAAATGGTTTTCACGAACGAATAACGTTTAGAAAATACCGTCATCTGACTGTCATTTCTGATGGCACACTAGTATGTTCTTAGGGAGAGGTTAGAGTGCAACACACAGGATGCCTTCACGATGAATTTCTCGAGTATCAAGAAGTATTAGAGCACGATGTCCATTGATGTTTCAATGAAATGGTTGCTGCAAACAAAGCTAAAGAAGCATTGATGAATGTAAAGGCTTAATTCAATAATTGGGGGGACAAGTTGAAAATAAGGAACGTGCTCAGTGCTCACAAATTATCATTCCCTCTCACCTTTCACGCCCATACGTTACTGGTTACATGAATCATCCATACGCAACCGGTTACACGGACACTCCATACGCAACCGGTAACACGGACACTCTAGACGCAACCGGTTACACGGACTTTACATACGCAACCGGTTACACGGACACTCCATACGCAACCGGTTACACGGACACTCTAGACGCAACCGGTTACACGGACTTTACATACGCAACCGGTTACACGGACACTCCATACGCAACCGGTTACACGGACACTCCATACGCAACCGGTTACACGGACGCTCTATACGCAACCGGTTACAATAACTCTTCACACCCAATCGGTTGCATGAACCGTTCTTATGCAACCGGTTGCATGGACTGTCTTTATGCAACCGGTTGCATGGACCGTCCTGATGCAGCCGGTTGCGAACGTACTGTCCATGCAACCTATTTCGTATGGACGGTCCATACAACCGGTCGTGTATGAACAGTTAATGATGTAACCGGTTGCGCATGGAGTGCCCCCTGCCGGCTTCGCTCAGAAGATCCCTCTCCCACCTGCGCAATTCTACCATGAAGACGCAATACTCGGCGGGTTTGTGCGGCCGAGGCTATTAAACTCGCAATAAGAGGCGCTGGCCATCGTTGAGGCTTCAATTTTTACTTTGCTTCTCAAGTCGTCCCATGTTTTATGAAATTCATGGACATCGAAGCCGAGGTTTACAAAAATGAAAGTTGTGACAAGTTTCGCAAGAGTTATTGGTTCTTGGCTGCCGTGGTTCGATATTGCCTTGGTTTTTATGTGGAAATCCCGAAATAAAAAAGGAATTCTCATTTGATGTTTTGCATTTTTGTAAGTTTTGAATTTTGGGCTACGGAGGTATTAGAGAAACTGCAGCTACTCTACAAAGAAGCGCTGCATCAAATCTTTATTATTCCGGAAAATTTCAATGCTAGAGACTTCATTTGCATTAAAATTTTCATGAAATTTTATGATCAACTAACTATCCGCTGCATGCAAATCATAGTTTTTTTTCTGCAGTGCTCATCGCTGGGGACCTTTAGTGGGAACACATCTTGTGCATAGATTCCCATTCCCTTAATTCCATTTTAAATTTTAGGAACCCCTTTGTTGGGGCCCAGGAAGATTTAAGTGAACTTCTCTAATCCAATTTAATGTAATCTAACTCATGCCACTGGACACTGGTTACAAGCATTCGACCAAATCGCTCTCACAACCCGGCGGTTATTTTCATTTAACTTGTTCTATGTAAAAAAAATATCACGCCTTGAATTCTTTGCACAACTGTCGGAGTGCTGCGAACTTTACATTGCATGCAAACGGAGTCTGTTTAATAACCCAAGTATGGCATGTATAACTGACGCAACAATGAATTCTGGTTGGAGATCACAGATCTCTAAATCATCACATTCATTTACAAGAAGCTCTGCACGCAATTTAGTACATAAGAAGCCTGTGTGTTTTGTGTGACGAATTCGTCACATTCGGGCGTAAAGGGCTAACAACGGATTACCTCAGGCAGCAAATACACTTGCTCAGACGCTCGTTCTCCAGCACGAATGTCAAGCCTCGTAGTTTTTCAAATTAAATTGATTTGAACCACGACCACTCAATGGTACTAGCTTTGGATACCCTCTGCTTGTTTCGAATTTTTTCTACCCTGATGTTATAGAGAGTTTCAATAGACAAATAACTCTCACACGGAGCAGTAGGCGAGGGATTGCCCGTTACTGTCCAAAAGCCGGTGAATGCTCAACTTAAATATCGCTCATGTCTTGATATTATTTGTCTAATTTGAATTCCGTGACCGTGAGGACAATTTACTCTTTACACCTAATCCATTTTATCGAACGTTCTGTTACCCTTTTTATCTCCTGGTCTGTCACCATTTTATCTCTCGGTCTGTCACCCATTTTATCTCCTGGTCTTTCTCCCATTTTATATCCTGGTCTGTCTCCCATTTTACCTCCCGGTCTATCACCCATTTTATCTCCCGGTCTGTCACCTATTTTATCTCTTGGTCTGTCACCCATTTTATCTCCTGGTCTTTCACCCATTTTATCTCCCGGTCTGTCACCCATTTTATCTCCCGGTCTGTCTTCCATTTTACCTCTCGGTGTGTCCCCATTTTATCTCTCGGTCCCCCTTCCTCGAGAGCAGACCGTTTCCGACCCCAAACCTACATCACAGATGCTCCATTTTTCAACCCTCACTCGTTCTGCATCCGCAAGCATTCGTGCGTTGAATTTCGGGGAGAATTTTTTAGCAGCGAAGTCTGCGCCCAACACGGACATTTAGCTTGATGTATTGCTGTATTTTTGCCAGTGAGGCCCCGGCCGCAGGATAGGTGGTGTGTATTGCCGTGGCTCCGATAATTTTGATCTGCTTCCGAGGTTTTGGAAAATTGGCTTGGGGCGCGAAATCTGGTTCATTATTTTCTGAATTTTGTGTCGAGTAAAGTTATGTCTCGAATTGCAAGCAGTACTTTGATTTTTACTAGTGACACAACTATTGCCGTAAAAAATTGTTGAATTGAATAGAAGTTAGATCAATGAGTTGAGTAACGAATGAGCAGCATAGCTAAAAATTTGCAGGCCGTAAATTTCATTTTGATGTCCTTTTCCTAAAAATGTGAACATTAAAACGACATAATAATGTTCGAAAAATGGTAATCCCTACATAACCTTCATTACCTCTCTCCAATAGTTTAGAAAGTTTTCGAAATGCCATTAGTGGCAAACGCAAAATAAGAAAAGAAACTAGTTCAAGACACATTCATTTTTTTAAGTCGGATTCTGAAAATTAAAAAATTTCGATCAACCCAGAAGTGAACGAAATAAAGCTTTAGCAAGCTTCAGAAATGCAGAGACCGGATTTTCATAACATTTACATCGTTGCATTCGTACAAAAAGATGCAAAAGTATTTCTGTTGACTTGGCTACGCTAAGAGCTGATTTTTCATGGCCGGAATCTTAATATATGAACTTTTTTTATCGGGTTTCCACAATTTGGTAAGTTTATAGAGTTGCGTGAGACAGGTTGCAACCTGGCAGCACGGATCCACAGCGTGCAAGGTTGCCAAATGATGAGATTGATAATTTTATTTTAAAAGCTCGCAATTATAGAGGGCTTTGACCAGAAAAACATCATTGAGCGTAGCCAAGTCGACAGAAGAACTTACGCTGCAGGCTGTACTGGTATGACCGAAGGAATTGTTTCAAAACCGAGCTCCACATTGACGCGCAAGCGCAGAAAGCAAAGCAGGCAGCTTCCTGTAGGCAGGCGTTAGGACAATCGCTTGTGTAATACAATTTTATCATTTTTCATAATTGTTTGTTTAAATGTTGGCAGTTTGCGCTGAAATTCGGGAAGCTGCGTTCTGACCTGCAACGAACTTCAGTCACTTCGAGCACCCCAAAACTGAATTAAAAATTATTGAGGGTATGAAAATGCAATGATGATACGCATTTTGGGAAAAATCTAAGCTTTTGTGAGGGAGAAAAGTAAATTCTACTGAGTGAAATTAAGCGTCAGCCTAAGGACGCTGAAAGCAAAATCAGGATGTATTGGAGAGGCAGAGAGGATAGATAACGCTTTAATCCATTATATAGTTATAAATAGTTTCTGTTATTTGCACTAGATTAACGAAGCTAAAATAATCTCTTGCAGATCAATCATGACCAACATTTTTTGTAGACGTGGAATGAATCTAGAAGACTAGCGAATCCGTACAACTTTGAACTAAATGCGACCCCTCAAGAGGTTTGTACGATCTCAAAGGGTTAGATATTGAGTGGTTGTGGTGTTCAAAACACGAGACTCGTCACAAACCTGAGAGGTAATTGGAGGGCAAATATGGAGTGGCCTAACCCACAAAACACAGAATTTTAGGACACTCAAGTAAGAGGCGCGGTGTTCATCGCAGGGTTGCCAAACTGGCTTTTCCTAGCCAAGTCACCAACTAGGAACTGAACTAGGAACTAGGCCACTCCGCCTGAAAAACATCTACGCCGCTATGAGGTGAAACTATCACTTAATCCACTCTGCCAGTTTTGACCTCTGATTTGTGGGTTAGGCCACTCTGTATATTGCCCTCCAACTGTAAGGCCAATCATGAGCTTTGCGAGACGCGCTACATTTCACTAATGTAAATGTAATGCAAAAGAAGAATAAATGCGTGAATTTTTAAAAGAGCACATCCTACCCACTGAGCAATTATGGACCTATGCACTATTACCCATTTTTATGGTATATCTTTTATGGTAGTTTAAAGAATACCTTTTCAATGGTATGCCTTATTCTATGATATTCTACAGTATACTTTCTTAGGTATTTTATGGTATTCTTCTCACTCACCAGCCGCTATAATTCTATGTAAGCTGAGCTGATCGCAACAATTCTAACATATTTGGACGTTCATTTGGTGGAGCGCGGAAGCGAAAGATTTCGGGAGGAAGTGAGCTAAAACTTGCTCGAATTCCGTATTGGTCTCAGATCATCTCATTTTAGCCTAGTATTCCTCTATATTGGTCAAGCCATCTTATTTGATACTTTAATTTTGTCTAAGTTTTCGATTTTTGTAACTGTTCATCAGGGTCAAGCAACTCACTTTAGTGATTGAAAAAACTCTAGAGAACCTTTAACGTGTTTGAAGCAAGCAATTTTTTGTCCCATTGCAGAATTTTAACCTGTTTATCACGAGAACGAGCCTTTAGATCGTGCTGGCTTTAGAGCCTTTGTCTGCCAACTCCTCGAGGAAGTTTGGAAGTTTTCCTCGAACTTCTCAGGTGCTTTGCAGCTCAGCTATGAAGTTAATGAATTGCTCGAGGCGTTTTGGCGAGGGCTAATCAAGACGAATGTGCATTAAAGGAGTTCATGGCTGTCCGCGCGTTGAGGAATAATTTTCAACGCAAGTGTACAAGGCCACTCGAGCCTGCGGTGAGTGTTCGCGTGAGTTCCTGTGTATACGCGCGCGTGTTAGTGAGTGTTCCTGTGTATGCACGCGTAAATTCGAGAGTGTTCCTGTGTACACACGCGATGCACGCGTGTGTTCCTGTGTTGCTTCGTAACACACACTTGTATAAACTGCTTGTTATGAGTATTTAATTATAAAAAATATTATAAATTTCTTGGCTTTTAATGCACATCAAATTCGGAGTTTAAATTTTTTTCCGCGAAGTTATTACGTACAGTTTGCTGCGCAGAGCAGAGTGAGGAAATCGTTGGTCCATGAAGGGCTTTTACTTGCGTAGGAAGTTAGGGTATCAGAAATTGTGAGAAAAGTGAAGATATATAATCAAATAGCCTACACCAATTCTTGACGAGCGTGGAGAAGTGTGACTCATGACGCTTTACGAAATAATGTAGGATTGAGTGTTGTCTGAAACATGCCGCGTCTGATTAGCAAATGAACTAAATTTGGAGTGAGACTACACACAAATACTAGGCCCACATTGGGCAAAAACTTGTAATTCCTGAACATGAATAGAGTAATGGGTCATAATTAGCAATTGTTTAGAGTCACAATTAGCGAGCTGGGACGTGTAATGAGTCACACTTAGCGCGCATGGGACGTGTAATGAGTCACAATTAGCGCGCATGGGACGTGTAATGAGTCACAATTAGCGAGCATGGGACGTGTAATAAGTCACACTTAGCGAGCATGGGACGTGTGATGAGTCACAATTAGCGAGCATGGGACGTGTAATAAGTCACACTTAGCGAGCATGGGACGTGTAATAAGTCACACTTAGCGAGCATGGG
>JACJUY010002970.1:63281-74142 GCA_014220935.1 Platorchestia sp. MABIK | reverse complement strand
ATTAGCGAGCATGGGACGTGTAATGAGTCACAATTAGCGAGCATGGGACGTGTAATGAGTCACAATTAGCGAGCATGGGACGTGTAATGAGTCACAATTAGCGAGCATGGGACGTGTAATGAGTCACAATTAGTTTGCATAGAGAGTGTAAAAAATATTAGCATGAAAATCACAATCTCCGCCATTTTTCGTTGAGTGTAATGTGAGTATTTTGATTTTCATAGCATAATTTAAATTCCTTTCCAACTTTGTATGTTCATACATGAATGCTCATCGAGAGAACATGACTGCCGCTTTAGAAAAATAAAATTTCAGCCGTTATGTCGTACGGGCTACCAATGCGTCAACGAGGACGTGGCCAGGTGATCCCTCATTAGGGAACGCGATGCCGTTAATGCGTTTACGAGGACGTGGCCAGGTGATCCCATTAGCGTGGCCCTAATTTGGGAACACGGTGCCGCTAATGCGTTAACGAGGACGTGGCCAGGTAATCCCATTAGCGAGGCCCTCATTAGGGAACACAGGGTCTCTAATGCGTTAACGAGGACGTGGCCAGGTAATCCCATTAGCGAGGCCCTCATTAGGGAACACGGGGTCGCTAATAAGACAATTCTGCGCTAGAGTGGGACTACTCCTTGGGATAAAGAACTTATTTCTTGCGAAAAATAGGAATGTTTTTTCAAAAGCAGGGATATTCTTTGAAGAAATTGATTTATTCATTCATTACTTCAATTTTAATTAAATTTCTTTATTTACGCCTGCAGCGTTCAATTTGTCTAATGATAAATTGAACTATTTGTTGCAAAAAATGCTAGTTTTTATGATAAAGAGAGCTAAGGACTTGAGCATTATTACCTCATTTTATGCTATACCTTCCATGATATTCTATGGCGTACCATATTCATTGGTATACCTAATTTTTTATATTAAATAAGGTATACCCTTTAGGGAGTGTCTACCTTCTAATCAGCTAAGAAGCCAAAGAAACCTAAATAAATATCCACATTATTGAAGCTTGTCTTTAGGGAATAGATTATTTCTTAGCTTTTCCACGCGAGCACTTCTGAAAGTCTCAAACGCTGACAGCGCCTTAATCATGCAAGTGTCGAAAAACCCTAACTTTGGCACGGTACGAAATAGTTATTATCACTTCCTCTGTGTTATCGCAATCTGCATCATAATTATTATCGTCTCGCACAACGTCTGAGTGATCACAAGCTGGCAAGAGCACACATAAAGAGAGGGAGTTAAGGTGACAGCGCCGTAATCACGTAAATGTCAAAAAAACCCTCGCACACACACGGCACGATGTCTTTATTATCACAATCTGCATCACAATTATCACCGTCTCGCACAACGTCCGAGTGATCACAAGCTGGCAAGAGCACGCACAAAGAGAGGGAGTTAAGTAGCAAATTAAACGTGCAGTCCCGGCGAGCCTGCAGGCCGGGATGCTGGATTGCTGGCTACGCAAAGCCTGGAAAACTTGTTAATTACGTCCAGGACCTGCTCTTTGGAACGCTAAGGCCCCGAGCAAAACTCTAAATCTCCTGCTTTGATGTACGACAAAAGGCTTCTGCCTGAAGGCGGTCAATTGATGAGGAAAATTCTTGCGTGTGTCCTGGTATTCCGGGTAGTAATCTTCCGTGCACTAATCAGTTTACTTCAGAAAATTTTCCACTTTATTGGTTTTGGGCTGATTATTTAGAGATTGTAGAATAAACGGGCGCTGGAACACGGGTAGTGGAATATAAACGACGAAGAAATGTGCTGTGTAAGGAGGTGTCGGCATCTTTACCTTTGGATAATATAATATGAATGAGAGAGAAATTTCTTTGGATTTATTATTGGGTTCTCCCTCGGTGAAGGGAAACATAATGGTCTCCCTTTTCAAGAAAATGATTTAAAAAATCTGTTTGAAAATCCTAAACCTACTAATTTTGTTACGAATTTCGATTGAGGATATTATTCAAATTCAGAGAAAATTACCTTAATTAATGCCAAACTTTTTCCAATTCTGAAGTACAACAGAGACGTCACAAATACCTTCGAGATAACACGCCAAAATGACTCCTCTGGGATATTAAGCTTGTTTTAATTTAAGGAACAGATCGAGTTCAAGGAGGGATCTAAGTTCGTGATGGATTGTTTTTAAGCTTTGGATTGTGTATAAATATTATAGAGGAAAAAAACACTTGACAACAGTAAGAAGAATAAGCGCTAACCTGAGGGACTAACTGAGCGGGCAACAAAAGTGGCCCGAACGGCTGAGGCCAAGCAGCTATGACACCTTGTGGCTATCAAACTTTGTGACTAAGGGTCTAAGCGGCTAAGATGTTGAGAGGCTGAAAGACTAAAATGTTAAGAGGCCAAGCAGCTAAGAAGTCAAGTGGCTGAGACGCCAGGAGACTAAGAGGCCGAGAAACAACATGCCAATCTGTTAAGAGTCCAAGGAGCTAAGGGGCCAAGCAGGTGAGAAGCCAAGCTGCTAAATGTCCAAAGGGCCTAAGGGGCTAAATAGGTAAGAAACCAAGCTGCTAAGTGCCCAAGGGCCTAAGGGGCCAAATAGGTAAGAAGCCAAGCTGCTAAGTGTCCAAGGGGCTGAGGGACCAAATAGCTAAGAAGCAAAGAGGCCAAGTGAATAAGGGGCTAAGCAGCAAGAAGCCAAGCTTTTAAGAGTCTGAGTTACCAAGAGTCGGAGCGATTAAGTCCGAACGGATAAGAGGCCAAGAAGCGACACTGTTGCAGGAGTCGGAGACAGGTCGACTTCATTGAGCATCGTCAGTTCAAGAGCATCTGAACATCAGCGTCTCGGTCGCTTGGCGGTGAGATGGAATACTGCTCTCACGTTACAAAAGAATATCAGTACTTGGCGTACATACCGGGGAATGTATTATAAATCAAACAGGAAACTTTGAACAACAAATTAACAATGATCTGCGGATTTGTAGATGCGGCTGAGAGAATTAAATTGGTTTGAGATGAATTACGATGGTTCTGTTTTGACAGAATGCTTTCTTCAGGCTGATCAAACCTTTGAGCCCGGCGAAACGGTCCATTTGATGCTTCAATGTTCTCTACAGGCAGACAAAAGCGTTCATGGGATGCTTGTCTGTGAATTTCAATTTCATTGCATACATAGTCATGTCACACTGTTCGCATCTGGAGGTATTACAACGACTGAAGCAAATGAAGGTGTTCGAGGAGATGAAGGGAATTTAAACAAAAGACCGATTTAAAAAAATATAATTTCACTAGCATTTGAAAGCTCACTTTCATAATACCGAAACCGAAGAGTTTACTTTGTCGATTATATTCACCATCGGATCAGGCATTGCTTGCAGTCTTGACTGTGCTTCCATCTCTACATTCCGTCTCATAATTTAGCATACTTTACTTTTTCATAATATTATCTACTCCTCTACGCACGCTAGACTGATTTTATATTGAAATATTATATCATTTGAATGACACATTGCTCTGAGCATTTTTATTTTTAAACTTCAAAACAGCAACTTTTAACGAGAACACCAACTGCCATTCGAGGGAACCATATAATTTGATAAATATCTACGATTTCTTATATCATAACCCAACCTAAATAATTTTGGGGACTCGGAAAATCCGAATTGAGCAATCATGCATAGGCAGTGCAATATGCTTTTCACTCAAGGACCTTTGGAGTACGATTGCAGTTTACGAGTCTAGCAAAAAATATGCTGCTGGCCCCCAAAATTGGCTCCCAACGTGACACAGTGTGCCCAATAACTAGCTTCCTAACCCTGAAAAACAGCTTAAGCTAACACTGAAAAACGCGCAGGATCAACGAATCACTGGCATCACAGCGCAAAAATGTCCGCTTTACCGCCAAGGCTGCATGCGATGTTCTTCGTGGAGAAGTTCTGAGCAGCCGCACGGCAACCTCGTCCGCCATCTAAGGTGCTGCCTGCCCTCACGAGACCGTCACTACGCTGAAAGAAAAACGTTTATTTCCATGAAAGTTAAGACATGAAATATAGAACAACATTTTGGTTTTCAAGAATTTCCTGATATAAAGGTCCATAATCGATAGGCAAACCATACGAGGTGTACAATAGCAGTGTCAGGGGTTAATTATGTTATTGAGAGAAACAGTCAAACTATTTTCTCTTGAATATTGTATTCAAGGCAAGATGACTGAAAGGTTATAAATACGTTAAATACTACTGGAGAATACCTCTAGGTATTCGAAAGAAGGAAAAGCATCAAACACTGAACTCCTTTACACTGGTATAACTAAGTTAATCCACTCAGATACCGACAGCGATTTGTAACTGGACAGAGTTTAGAAATAATCGTGGTTATCTTTACACCTATCCGAAAAAAAAGAACAATGATCTTTAACAGGAATTCTTGAGCGACAGAATTAGAAGATCGGATGACATGATTACAAAAAACGATTAATTTTGATGCGCTTGCTTGAAATAAGGGAGGAAGTATTTCTTTACGAAATATTACAATTGTTCCGTTTTGACAGAATGCTCTCTACAGGCTGATCAAACCGTTGAGACCGGCGAAACCGTCCATTTGATGCTTCTATGTTCTCCACATTACATTCATGAAATGAGGTGATGGAGATTGGAGTTCTTTTCAAACTAGGAACAACTGCTTCTCACCAATTGCCCTTAAATTGGGAAGGATAAAGAGAACTTCAATATTCTCTGAGTCACTGACGGTGCCCAAGTGACAATCATCTAGCAAAAAGTTCATGAGAAATAATTATGTGTTTTTTTAAGCGAAGAAGCAGTCACTCACTGGCCAGTAATTTAGTTTAAGATTTGACTACATTATGTTAGGATTTCAGGGGATGTGCAGCACACAACGCAGCTTATACTTCAAGGAACTTCTTGCAACGGGGACATTCTTTTTATAGAATTAAGCACCTTCTCAGAGATGACAAATGCTCACGTCTCACTAACACAGAAGGCTTCATTACACAATTGCAGCCAAAATCAAGGGAAAAAGGTTGACGCCTCCAAAAAGCCCTCGGTAGCGGCTGTTTTACGAGCTTCTTTCGCGTTTTGGAGCCTCGAAAAATTTCTGACTTCGGAGATAAAAATTAAAGAGATCGTTTAATTGGCCCGATAATTCATTGTTGGCAGAAAATAGCAATGGTTGTGTGACCTACACGCCCGTTATTCGACGAGGGTTTTTGAGACACAATGTCCAGTGAAGGAAAGTAGTTATTTAACAGCCATTGTCCATTATCGAATGCTTAAATTCGCAATGATTTTTTCACGGAACAAATCTGATAGACACTCTGCTGCTGCTCAAAATATTTTTAACAACTCTTACCAGAAGTTCATTAACTTACGGCCAACTCTTACCAAGTCTGTAAATTATAAAAATTATTTTTTATGCTGTCCTTTAGAATTTATTTCTCTCCTACTAGCAATGACAATAAAGATCTCGAAGCTTAATAATTGACTTACAATGCAAATACTATTGATCGTTAAATGTTGTTGATTAAGTGTACTATTGCACTTACTAGCCTATAATAAATCAAAGCTTACTTTAGGATGCGCTCTACATTGGTATACAGGGCACTTTTAAAGTAGGCGATAAAGTTAATTCTAAAGCTTCAATAATACAGAATATACTGCAAGAGGTTGCCTGAGATAAAGGATGTACAATGTTTGTACCAGTAACACAGAATGCACTTCAACAGGTTGACCAAAATAAAGGATGACGTACAAAGTTAGTACAGTAACACAGAATGCACTTCAACAGGTTGACCAAAATAAAGGATGACGTACAAAGTTAGTACAGTAACACAGAATGCACTTCAACAGGTTGACCAAAATAAAGGATGTCGTACAAAGTTAGTCAGCATGAAGTTGTTGGAACAAGCCTGTGTGTTTGTTGAGAAGACTGATACAGGAGTCCAAGACAGCTTGCACGCATGCAAGAAACTGTACAGAAATGAAATATTATATCATGCTCTGTATAATATCTAGCGCTCAATGAATTCATTATGCAGGAGTCAGGGGCCAGATAACTGAACAAACTTTCAAATTAGTTTGTTAAAAACTTAATATTCTCCACCAACACATAAGCTTAGCATGAAGGAAAGTCTGGTGGATATTTTGCTATTCTCGAGCCTACTTTGACGTCGACGAAGCCAGAATTTTTCTCAGAAAGTACCATAAAAGTTTCCTTTTTGTCTCGGTTATTTGCAAGGCGCTATGGAAGGTTTGCTCTAAATGTGTCACTTAATTTACACGTTTTTACTTCATATTTTGCAACGTTAATGAAAATTTCACTTCCACTCATCAAGAAGTTTCTGGAATGTGTGCTTAGCAAGTAACGCAACCATCTAATTATTTTAGCTAAGTTTTACGTACTTGGATATTGGAAAATAAACTATAATTTCTCATGCACTAATCTGCGAAATATTTTTAGCTTCATGTACTTTTCAGGCTGTGGAAATAAAAAGGGCTCCTGAACAGGTGGGCTCTTTAGCATGGACTAAAATTTTGTTACCTTCTCTGTATTATCCCTCTCAGAAAATATGCTCATTTGTAAAAATGATGCTCCTGTGTGAAAATTGTACATAATGATGAATAAAATGTTGTTAAATTGAAGCTGCGCGGTCGATTTGTGCTAATTGTGCATTAAAACACGTTTATTTTTGATAACATCACAGCGCATGATCGATGTTTGGTGATAGTCAAATTCTGAGCCTGATTCACGGATTGAAGAACCATTCTATTCGATAATTAATTTTTGAATGAATTCTTCTGAAATGAAAATTGAATAAAACTAAATTATATCATGATCAAAAGCCTAAAAAACTTTCGTCGTGCCGGTCAATAATAGCAAGATACATGACAGATTTCTAGAGCTATGAAATTGCTAAGCATTTTTTTTATTTCATTGGAATTATAAAACACCATTAATTATCAATAAAATTTGCCAATGTTGTTGACAAAACGAGCATGATGAAAAATAGCAAACCCACGCGCAGAAGACAGGGTTTCGGTTGAGTTTACATGGTGTACATCATAATATCCAACACAAGACGACCCCTCAGAGCTACACAACTATTGCATTCACGGGAATTGACACTCGCAGGAGGTAGATGTGAAGTCCCAAGCTAAAACCTAGGTAGGCTTTCTTTTTTGTTTAAGTAGAAGAGATTTTTTGCTTTAGTGTGGATCATCTTTCTCGGTTCACTGATGAACTTTTTTGTATTCCCTTTGCTTTCATCTTCAACTTTTATCTTATTTTATAAATTTACATCAATCTTACTGTTTCAACATGCAGGGCTTGAGGATACATCGTCTGCATAGATTCCCGTTCCCTTAAATCCGTACAAAATGGTGCATAACTCCTTCCTATCTCTGAGGAAGGAAAATGACTCCTTTTAACCACTTTTATCGTAGTTAAGGAAACTTAGAATAACTCGTCAATTACTGAATAAAATAAAGAAAGAAAAACATTTTATTTCGAATGCAGTTGACACATAAAATGTTTAAAATTGGGTATTAAAATATCTTAACATTAAGATCCTTAGTTGAAATTCCCACATGGGTATCGTAATACCCATGTCAATTATCGAAAACAAATGATTGAGAGAAAAGCTCGAAAAAATGCAATCAAATATTTTAACATTAATATCCTTAGTTGAAATTCACCCATGGGTATCGTAAAAACGAGAAGACTACGTAGTAATGATGATTATAATACCAACACGCTAAATATGACATGATCAACACGATGATAAAACGGCAGATTATTTAACCACAGGAATAAATTGTGCAATATACATCGCGACCCTAGATGGGGTCTGGTTTTTACATAGAGTTTAGGTTCGCGATCACATAAAACCACAACCTTGCGCGGGCTTGTGGCAGCCGTGGCCCGTTGACTCTGGAGCAGCTGTGCCAGAGCGGATCACGCCAAGCAAGTACAAGTTTCAAGCAAGTACAAGTTCCAAGCAAATACAAGTTCCAAGCAAATACAAGTTCCAAGCAAATACAAGTTCCAAGCAAATACAAGTTCCAAGCAAATACAAGTTCCAAGCAAATACAAGTTCCAAGCAAATACACGTTCCAAGCAAATACAAGTTCCAAGCAAATACAAGTTCCAAGCAAATACACGTTCCAAGCAAATACAAGTTCCAAGCAAATACACGTTCCAAGCAAATACAAGTTCCAAGCAAATACAAGTTCCAAGCAAATACACGTTCCAAGCAAATACAAGTTCCAAGCAAATACAAGTTCCAAGCAAATACACGTTCCAAGCAAGTACACGTTCCAAGCAAATACAAGTTCCAAGCAAATACAAGTTCCAAGCAAATACACGTTCCAAGCAAATACACGTTCCAAGCAAATATAAGTTCCAAGCAAATACAAGTTCCAAGCAAATACAAGTTCCAAGCAAATACAAGTTCCAAGCAAATACAAGTTCCAAACAAATACACGTTCCAAGCAAATACAAGTTCCAAGCAAATACAAGTTCCAAGCAAATACAAGTTCCAAGCAAATACAAGTTCCAAGCAAATACAAGTTCCAAACAAATACACGTTCCAAGCAAATACACGTTCCAAGCAAATACAAGTTCCAAGCAAATACAAGTTCCAAATAAATACAAGGCCTGATGCAGTGCGTCTCCGCCCTAACGTGGTTGGCCGGGCCGTGTTATAAATAAATTAGCGAGAGAGAGAGAGAAGCTGGCCGAGTTTAGAAGCGATTGCAGTGGTCATTGCACTTATTGCTCTCCCTCCAAAATAAAACGACCTACCCTACAGCCTTCACATCCCATAGGTGCGCTACAGAATTACTGATTTGGACATTAGCTAGCTCTGGGTTGCAGGTACACTGCAGCGCTGTCGATATGTCGTGTTTTTCCACTGACTTGTCCATGTGATTGCAATATGCCAATAACTGCTCTAACTTCATTTAGTGTGTTTTACCTTGTGTGATTTCTCACCTTTCGTTAGCTTGCTAGAGTGTCGTGTAGTGTTGATGGTAGGGATGCCATGGAGCACAAACTCTAATTTCTGTGGTGAACAAGTTGAATTAATGCAGGGAACTTGCGCTGAAGATGAAATATCAAAACTTGACTTGCCGCAACTTTCTCTCTACCGTTTGATGATGAAAGATTATAAGATTGAATGTTGGTTTAAGCCTCATTTGATATGATGCAACAGGCGAAGTGCTGTGAATCCTGAACGTTTATTTCAACGAGGTATTGAGGTATTATGAGTGAGGTATTATGGCACTGGCGTTACACAGCTGGTTCTGCTGTTAGACTCCACTAGATCCGAACAAAAGCCATTCACTATCGCCCCTCATCTGACGTGTGCTATATTTCAATTTTAAACTGCGATTGCGAGTTTAAAATTTTGTCAAAAATGATCACCATCAAATTCGAATATTTTATTGTCGCTCACAAAAGTAAATCGCACGTACTTATTTTATAACTTTCTTGGCGTCTTGTTTTGAATCCGTACTTGACTATGGTTCAGATTCGAAATCTTGCTATTCTGACTGCTGAATAAGTCCTTCGGCCCTGACTCGGCTTCAGAGTTCTGGTGGTCCACAAAATTTCATAAAAAATTACCTCCACGCATGTCGTTTAATGAACATTAACTCATAATGTCTTTGAGAAAAACCGCATAAGTCGGCCGAGAATTGTTAATTTAGATTCTGCAGTGCCTCAATAATAGAGATGCTTCTCATTATAAGCGCTGACTGAACAAGAATTTTACACCATGGTGAAGAATTTAAATTAACTAAGCCAGGTTTGGTAGCGTCTGTTTAAGAGCGTACGTAGCTTTAGAATTTTGTCACGCCCTAATCGGATTACTCGCGGCGCTAATGACGGACGGCGCAGCTGCGTCAGAGCTCTGCTACTATTTCGGTGATCGGATGCACTTTTCGGGTTATTTTCTGCACCAGAAAATGGGAGTGTCCGTGATGATCTCAATCATGATCTCGAGCACACGTATTTGTGGCTGCGCTTTGCTGGATATCATTCAGGTAAAAATATCGAGTTTTTCTTCGTTTTACGAGTTTTTCTTCGTATTTAGCTCTCTTTCTGAGTGCATCAAATAAGCCAAAAAAAAATAAATCAAGAAATTCTGATAAGAAATATAACGCTCATCAATATGCTCATCGACTGACTTGTTACGGCATTTTTTCACTTTAATGCGTGGAAGTTACTGCATTCGATATTAAAAAACGTCCATAATTCGAGTCTCACACTTTTTGCAACATTCTCGATGTTGTTTGCGAACGCTCTGCGGTGTTCTCAATCCCGGAAGCTGAAATATGGAAAGATTTAGAGTATTTATTTGCAACAAGCGTGTTCGTTCAAGCAGGCAAAACATATATAATGTTTCTGGGCATAGTATTCACATTGTGCACCGAATATTCGATCATTGGTACTTGTTGCGCTGCTCATATATGTTAAATTTTCAGTTTTTCATGTGAAACTCTGTTATCTACGTGTGGCACACAAAAGTCGTTTGATATACAGTAAGACACAGTATAATAATTCTAATTCTGAACTCTCAAACCAAAAATCTCGGTAAGATAGTGAGAAAATCGAGCTCAAAACGAAGCAGCGTGCCGTTCATTAGCGTGGAGGTAATCGGCTTACGCGCAGTCGTACAGACAGCTGCCTATTCTGTGATGTTTTACACTAAATATTACTCTATCCTCACGTTTCAAGCTGATTTTTTAATTGTGCAGTTATATTATTATATATCATATTAACACTTTGATTGCGGCAGGTAAAATTGAATTTTAGCATTGAAATCAAATTCAAAGTTAACTGCAGTAAGCATGGCTGAAAATAGAAAACATTAACTGGT
>JACJUY010002970.1:0-61897 GCA_014220935.1 Platorchestia sp. MABIK | reverse complement strand
GCAGTCAAAGTGTGAAAGATCAGCAAAATGATCTACCAGAAACTGAAAAGAGTTAGGTCGTCTAATTAAATTAGTAGTCATGCTATGAAATGTTTAGACAGGGGAAAGAAAGGCTTATTAAACCAAGAATTGATACATAATTTAGAAACTAAACTTTTCCAAGCTTAGAAACGAAAGAGGTTAAAAAAGTTGTTGAACTTTTAAAATCATATTACGCTGATTGAAGCAACAACGTTTTTTAACGCTGGCTTCCATGAAGTTATCTAATTCTATTCCTAAGCGTGTTTACTCGCAAGAAGTTTTGCAGTAATGTAATTAAGGAATAAATTACGAGTGCAGTTAATAACAAGTTTCATGTTTACAAAATTCACAAAGTTTTCAGTAGATTATATGAAAACCAATAGGAGTCAGACTTCGGTAAGAGTCTTACCGCAATTATACTTTTGTAAAATCTTTTTACGCATGTCCATTGACTTGAAAGAGGTAATGTTTTACACAGAGTAACGCAATGAAATATGCATTAATTGCTATACAACGAATAAAACTTCCGTCGTCGCTGTTGCAAGGCAGTGCTTGCGACAAAAAACTGTGAAGTGGGGAAACCAATTCTCTCTTTCGTGTGGTCGTCCAGAAAGATTTGTCTCTTGCAGCCTTTCTAGAGTGTATTTTTGATGTGCATGAATGCCCTAGCAGCACAGACCCGGATGGGGTTGGTGTTATATTAGAAAAACGTGACTTTTATCGATGTCTGTGCATAGATGATAAAATCAGTAAAGAGCATGTGACAGTTGGAGTTGGATATAAATGGATGAGTGTTAGAGGGACAAATTTTCGAGTAGCAGGATGTGGAACAGTTTGGAGTAGCGTTGTGAAGTGGAATATTTAAACACGGTAAATGTGGATAAGTCTGAGGTAGATTTGTGGATTACAACAGATGCTACTTGATTAGAGGAGGTGTAGCAGCTCAAAAATTTTTTATTACTATGAGGGTTTCTCATACCAATTGAAACAACTGAGGGTATAGAAAGTTGTACATTGAATGCTGATGTGACGAATAACTTCCTTTGCGTGGGTGAAAAAATTAGTATCTTTGTGTAAGCATTAAAAAATTGAACTATTCTATATCTTCACTAGATGAGGTGAACAGTGCGTAGTACAAAGAAACTATTCTTCATTATTTTCTTCATCTTTTTCATCGCATAATTTTTAGCTAATCATTAGTGATTAGGTCTTAATTCTAACAAAAGTAATGAAAATAATTTTCTGAACTTGTACGCTTCATGATTTAATGAAAATAACAATCAAGCATATGAAATAAATTTATAAAGTCGTTATATTTGCTGTGTTTCTATCCACATAATTACATATTTTTTTTTAATGTTTCAACTTTTAATGCATAAACTCAGCGCGGGTTGTTGTAAATCCCTGCCAAAATACATGACTTACCACTCACTGGATGAGGTAACATGAATGCTCAATACATGGTAATTGGCAGCATATTGTTGCGCTATTTCCTTGTAAATGCACGGGATGTACCGTAAAATTCACTCTTTTGGCCCGTGAATTAGCGTTTGTCAGGGATATGAAGCCACGTATTCTCTGCTTGATTATATCTAGGAAAACCCGAAATTCAACATGACTTTTCCTAAAAACCATTTTCCTGAAACATCAATTAGATATTCATAAGAATTTTTGGTGACCGCGTTCCTAGGACCAAACTTCCAAACATTTTGGCGCGGTCGTAGCGGCACAACCGACGATATAAACTCCATTTTCGGAGGGCTGGTTCACGCGTTGATTTTTTGTTCAAAACACTCAAAATTCAGGATTTTCAAAGCAAGTGTAAGCACACAGCATTTGGGTATCCTGCAGGGTTATCATATGCTGTGTTTTTGGCTATAGACGAGAAAAAAACAGAACGTTTGGGCAGTGCGAGCAGTTGTTAAGTCTACGGGTGAATTTTTACTCCCGGCTACACCATTAGGACTGCGCTGAATGTTTGGAAATTCAATCCATGGTTGTGAAAACACATTATCTTTCGTACAGTCCACACGCGAAAAGTAGCATAATGCATTCTGATGCAGCATCTGATAGCTTAAAATCAAATCGAAGAGTCAAATGTAGATCATTTCGCCCAAGGTAACGATGTGGTGGATCCTATTCTTATTATAAATAGATTAAGGATTGAGTGTAGCAATTGAAGCTGATCTGAGAATGAATCGACAATATTTCTCGACTGAGAATTTTTCATCTTCGTAGTTTTGTTTATTCATCTTTAACATCAACAGTAAAAAGCAGTACGGACACAACGTGTCTCTGGAGCAGGACCTGCCATAATTCTGATCCGATTTATCTCTGTTGGAAACATAAATGAAGTTAGATGTGCTGAAATAAAATGCAGAACAAAACTCACTCGTTAAATCCATTATGAGGTGGCAATAAAAGTTCTTTCTGTTCTTTACATTATAATCTTAGTGCATGATTATTCCAATCTAACTCATAAATGATAATTTTTGTTCATAAGTTAGGAATATATACATGATAACATGTGTGTGTGTGGCCACCTAAATCACTATAATATTTTTTCTTCGTTCATATTTTGAGATAATTGTTATAATAAATACCTAATATTGACCCAAACGGACAATCCAAGCAAAGAGCACATTAGATGAATTTTGCTGCATGAATTTCAGTCTATGCAGAGTCTAACATGCGCAGCCTCGTTCCCAAGCGGCCTGACCGAAAATAGAACAAAATATGGTGACAAAATTACCTCAGTCGTTCGTTTTTTCAGTTGCCACGATTGTCCCTAACTGTCAGGCACCAATCACGTGCACGCATCAGAGCAGGAGCAGAGTGGAAATGAATAAGACAGTTAAAGAGGAGCAATCAATGGAATCCAAAAAGCTGAAATGCTTTAACAAATTTCTTTTGCAACTCGCCTTAAAGAACTGCTAGTAACGAACACCAATAGCGCTCAGTGATCATCATTACAAACGTTGTATGACCTAGTTCATTGTTGCAATGAAATAGGAAACGAATATCCACAGAATGTGTAACTGTCACACTCACAGTTACCTATCTTCACGCGCAGGCTCTAGTATTTCCCCTTTAACATTAGATAGCGACAATTTCACTGGTGTGCGGTCCTAAAATTTGATCTTTTTTCTTCGCTTCGTCAGCAAGATTTAAGTTGTTCTAAATGATGATGCGAGAGACGGAGGACTCTAAGGTATAAGAGAGCGTCATCTTTTCCGGCCACTAAATAAAGGAAGAAAAAGGAAAACAGTTTATTTCCAATAGAGATGGTATAAAAGTACATTAATTGGTTTTTAAAATTTCTTAACAGGTAATACACTTAGATGATACACACACATGAGTATTGTAATACCCATATCACTAGTCGAAAAGAAATGATTGAGGGTAATGTACTCCTAATGTTACTTAATCTACATTTGATGATACATGTAATTATAATTATGAGAGACAACACAATTTCATGTACGATGCAATTTCAGTGTGGGGTGAAAACACTTCTGTCAGTTTACATGTACATGACATAAATTTTGACATTCTTGACGCCAGGAAGTAATATTCGAATTGCTTGTTTCGGCAGATGTTTAAAAATATCATTTCAAAGAAGCATGAAAAAAATATAAGTATAGGCATGAGGACCACAAAAATTACAAGTTTTGTTTGTCTAATAAAATTTTTTTTAACATGACGCTCATTAGTTAAGCATTTTATTTGAGCATAAATGGATGATCACACAACAATTTATGTTCTTTTTAAATGGATACAGTACAATAATAAAGAGATGACGAGTTAGGTATTGTTACAAGTTGAGAGAGAACAGAAAAAAAGGACCAGTCTCTTTAGTTAAAATGCCAGTTGTCAGTCTAGTACACACATATGTGCATATGTACATGAAAATATATACACATATGCATGCACATACATACGAGTACCTACGTACATACACCCAACACCCAACACACTAGTGCAGTTCTACATGGAAGCCGCTGGGTTAGAACAGTAATAACTTGAACGCTAACAGATTTATTTAGGCATGCTAAATAATTGAACGACATAAACATACTTTTCGTCAACTTGACATTTTAAAAATAATTTTTCTTCAAGAGATACATGAAATTACAGCTTAGATCTATTGTAGCGAAGTTGACACATAACTTCTCGTGAGCCTGAATAAGTTCATTAAATTTTAGGACGCCCTATGGAAACCTCATTCTGTGTACGAGTGTACTGTTGTGTATAATTTAATTAAGAGCACTTATCAAATATAAACAATCTGGTTGAACAGCGCCTGATTTAAGGCTTGGAAAATTTGCATTTTTAATTTGTCTCAATGAGAAGTGAGCGAATGAAATATGATTATGAAAGGAATTTGTTTTCGATGAATTGGAAAGAAAAAACAAATCACTGGACCAGGGAACAGAAGGAGGGAGCAGAAGGGACTGGGTGGAGGAGGGAGGGCCTGGGGGGAAGGAGGGCGAGAGAGAGAGGGAGGGCAGATGCAAGTAATGGAATGGCCGAGAATTAGCAAGGATTTCAAGTATTGCTTTCCAATAGTTACAGGGAAACTCAAACTCGGTGCATCACGGAGCTCCGTTCGAATCCACACCGATACAAACTTCTGTGTAGGCAGTGAAATTTTGATTTGTAGTCCCGTCAATTCGCAGCTGCTCTGCTGGTGCGCGTTTACGACGGCCAAAGTTGCAGTCGATGAAAATCAAAACGTGACAGGCTAAGACTTCCACCTTTTACATGCTTCCGTATTTTCCAAATGCGTGAGACGTACATTTTCAAGTTCTTGTTTTCATACTGTTTTCTTAGAATTTGTAACATGAATGCGATGCTATTTCTCAACTGAAGTTTTAATAAATTCTGAGCGTTTCTGACTCATTCAATTCTGACTCATTCAGAAAAGTTTTTAGGATTCAATTTCTCTACGACAATTTACCCCAATTCAAAAAATCCTACTCGTAACATCGCATAGTTCTGAGACCTAATGCTATTGCTCGTGCAGCTTAAGCAATCCTTCACACACGACGCATGGTAGTGATTGCTGGTGACTCCTGCTGAAATGACTGATGATCAACCATTTATAAGCTAATTCACTTAATATTTTCAAGTTTGAGAGGATTATAACTTTTGTAAGCATAAGAAATGAAATTGGGGCCGCTTTTATACTATATTTTTAAGATTGTCCGAGCTTGAGAAGTATAATAACTCTAGAAAGCATGTGAAATAAATTCTCTGAGTTGGTATATGTTATGGTTTTCTATTGTTCTATCCACTAAATGATTTCATTTTTTGAAACGTTGTTTTAACTTTCCAAGTTTAGACTCAGCGCCAAGTTATTGTAAATCCCTGGTAATATTCATGAACTACTGCACACTGGCTGTGTTAATACATGGATGTACAATACACAGATGTACATAAATGGTAATTGGTTGCATATTGTACTTTACCCCTGTATTTACCCGCGATGTACAGTAAAAATTCACCCATTCGGCGCGTTGATTGCCGAAACAAAATACAGTAATTTGTGAAAATTACAGGCATGTCAGCAACAAAGTTCCGACAGACACAAATTTCGACTGAGTTTCCTTCCATTTGAAAAGCTGGCTAATTTTGGGCACTAACTGGGAATTTTGACGAGCCTAGGACGCCATCTTTAAATTTAATCGCTTCCAGCGTGGGCTGCTGCCTTTTGTGAGGCGGTGTGGACCTACGAGTCCCTTTGTCTGGGCCCATTGGTACATTTGTCTGGCCCCATAATTACCTTTGTCTGGGCCCATAGGTGCCTTTGTCTAGGCCCATGCGTGCCTTTGTCCGGGCCCATAGGTGAATTTGTTTGGGCCCATGGGTGCGTTTGTCTGGGCCCATGGGTGCCTCTGTCTGGGACCATAGGTGCCTTTGTCTGGGCCCATAGATGCCTTTGTTTGGCCCATAGACGCTTTTGCCTGGGCCCATGGGTGCCTTTGTCTGGGCTTACGCGTGCCTTTGTTTGGTCTCATTTTCTCCATTGTTGGGGCCCATACTTCTTATTGTCAGAGCCCATACTCCTCATTGTTTGGGCCCATACCTCCTACTGTTGGGCCCCACGCTTCCCATTGTTGGGGCCCGGCGTCACCAAAAGGCTTATGTCCCACACGGGAGAGGCCATTGTTACGAGGTGCGACAACGCCTCCATTTAAGGCTTTGAAAACTTGCATTTGTTTACGCTCTGGCTCTGGAAAAACGGAGGTTTTTTCGCGGGCACCTCATGAGAATGAAGTGAGGAAATGCCGGAGGGCTGAGGGAAGTGTCGCGGTTTGGAGGGAAATTGTGTCATAATATTGGAAATAGGCAAGTCAGGAGGAAATGAGATTGCTAAAATACTCTACGAAAAATAGAAGAAAATGCTGAGATAAAAAATTAGCTTAGGAAATTGGAAAATATAATAAGGTTAAGGAAAAACTCCGACAAAAGAGATGCAATTTACCTGTATTTATTCAATCTTTTAATTGACGTTCTGTAATTATGATGACGTATTTAATTATTATTTATAATTGAAGTTCAACTCTCCCTGCAATAATTGTTCACTATCGTTGAAGTCTACTCATCTCTTCATCTAACGCTGCATAAATTTTACCTCCTCTCCGGTAGTAGAAATGCAGACCTTGTTCATTGCACGAATTTTAGTTTCTGTAGGATTTTAATTTTGTACGAACATTTCAGATGAACTTATCTCGAAAATCGAGGTTTCGAACAAATTTCTGCTATAGAATATTTATCTCATTGCTCGCCAGTTTATCCCAAAAGTTATTACACATAATGTTTCTGAAATGAAAATGCATTATCTTTCTCGACCGATTTTCTAATGAAAGTTAGTACAACATAAGTTTTGTAAACTTTAATGTATTTTTACATTACCTCAGTGGAAGTACAACTTGTACGACAACTTTGATACTAATTGCAGTCTAACTGCACATGATGAATAACTTTAAGAAAAGTGTTTACCGTAGCGTTGCATTTCTATCACTGCCATGAGCGGTTGTGCGCTTCTGTACAGAATTAATTTTATCTCCGATACATTGGTGTGTTCCACGTCAATGCAGTTCTAACCGTGAGTTTTGTCTGTAATGTCAAGCGAAAAGTGAATTTCTGTTGGAAACGTGACACTCTTTTTTTCTCAATAAAACTTTATTTAAAATGTTAGTGTCGCATGAGTGATTTATTTTCACTTGCATTTGACTATTTTTTCTCTATTCGTTTTTCAGGTCAATAATGACCCAGGGGGTCGAAACGTTCCAAATATTTCTTTTCATTGACTCTCTTAAATAAGATAATGACCTTATTTAAGACGTGTTTTCTTAAACTAATGTTTATATTTCGGATTAGCAAAAGGCAAAGCATTTATATTATCAAAATATTCTCAAATGAGATTCTGAATTTATTTTCTTTTAAGATTAGTGTTATCTATTTTGATCACATTGATATAATTATAAAAACTATTTGTATTCTTGTAAGTTATCGCATTTCAATTTATGCTCTATTTCAATATTGAGTGATAAAAAGGATTGTTAATAGATCTCTCTGTGTTTTTAAATCTACATGCTTTCAGCATTACGTAGGGATATTGTAGTATCTTGGCTACAGGCTTAACCTCTATGTTGGAAATTGTTTCTTCTTAACTGATAATGACGGCTTCTGAAATTTGGATCGCATCATCGAACGTTATCGAGTGGCCACCTCCACCAGGCCACCACCTCCACCAGGACACACAGCCCACTACCTCCACCAGGACACAGGCCACCACCTCCACCAGGACACACAGCCCACTACCTCCACCAGGACACAGGACACACAGCCCACCAGGACACACAGCCCACCACCGCCACCAGTAACCACCCACACCCACAAAGCTACCACGGTCAATGCATTCAAGAGCGGTAGCTGCGGCCGTGAGATTTCGGCGTAAGGCTCTCCGTCAGTCAGCCTTCCTATGGAGTTAATAAAGTATCCTGCATACCTTAAAAAAAGTCTCCCCATTTTTATGGGAATTAAACGGTCGTATTTTGTGCGGAATAACCTCGGTATTTAATGAAATGTTTAGGAGCAAACTGTAGAGAACGGTCTGCGTTCTATGATGATTAAATTGAAAGGGCAGTTCTGGTGCATATGTCTTTGTAAGAATTAGACTACTGATCATTAGGACTAGCATTTATAGAGGAGATTGATGAACGAGAAAATATTTTCACTCTATTGACTATTCTTGAAATTGTCGTAGTAATCACTCACGCTGTCTTAAAAATCATTTTCAAATAAATGAACGGTGAAGAATAAATACCTAAGTACTCACAACTGTACTTTGGGATTAATGCATCATGAGCTGTAATCAACGGAAAATGTGATTCTCGTATAAGCAACATGGAAGTACAGCTGACAGCGAAGGTTTTACAGTCGTTTTGCCCACGTTACGGGCAATATAGAGTTTGGACTTTTTCTTGTAAAATGCGAGAACATAGTTTTTTGTGATTGTGCGGAATTATCATCGTTCTTTGAGAATTCCGAATTTTTCTGCGGAAGGGATTCATCACAGAATTACATGCGTGATTCACTTAATTTAGATTCACTGAATGTCCAAGTACTTTCCATCCAACCTCTTGAATAAATTATTCTGAAGTTGTGCTTGAAAATAGATATAGATTCTACACATATGACGAGTGATATAATGTTAATTTTGTTCCCTGATGTCGCTTTCTATAATAATGTTTTAACAAATGTTTTAATTAACATAAGTGCATTGATTTTTTGTTCATCTAGCAACTTTTTTTAACGTGTTGCGATGGCGGAAAGGTGTATTTAGTGTGTAACTTACTGTTCTCATTTATTTTGTTTAGGCGTGTCAGTCTTCTAGCGAGCTATTATTCAATTTGAATAGATTAAAAATGCCTAAAACTAATTTGCTGACCTATTTAAACATTTTTCATCATGTGCATTTCATAACTCAGATGACCATTGCAGAAGGAACTGTTTTCAACTTTAAAAACGAGTTTTTTCCGCACGTATTTGTTTTATTATTTGACGGGAAGTGTTATCCATGATATGAGCAGAGGCAGTTTATCAGGAATGACAAATTTTCAGTCTTTGACGATCTGTGAATGTTCAAGATATCCTTCAAAGCGAGCGATTTAAAAAAAAAGAATAAAAACAGCGGCGAAAAAAGTCAAGTTTTGGTGTGTCCGATTTCAATTAGTGAGTATTTACAGTTTACGTTTGTAGTCAGTTAATTCAAGAGGCTTATGTCCAGCGTTCAGTTTCCTTGTGGCTTAGGTTTCGCGCACTACTTTCGTATTTGTATTGTCTTCCGAGCGAGTGAGTTGCCATTGAGTGAAGAAAGGAAAAGAAAAGAAAGAAAGAAAAACAGTTTTTCAAAAGGAGATGGTACATAAGTACAATCATTGATTTGTAAAATTTCTTAAAGTTAATACACTTAGATGATACACACACATGAGTATTGTAATACCCATGTCACTAGTCGAAAAGAAATGATTGAGGGTTATGTACTCCTAATTTTGCTTAATCTACATATGATGAAACGTGTAATTATAATTATGAGAGACAACACAATTTCATGTACGATGCATTTTCATTGTTGGGTGAAAACCATTTTGGCAGTTTACATGTACATGACACAAAACTTTGACATTCTTGACGCCAGGAAGTAATATTCGAATTGCTTGTTTCGGCAGATGCTTACAAATATTATTTCAAAGAAGCATGAAAAAATATAAGAATAAGCATGAGGACCACAAAAATTCCATGTTTTGTATGTCTAATTAAAATTTTTTTAACGTAGCGCTCATTAGTTGAGCATTTTATTAAAGTATAAATGGATGATCACACAACAAATTTATAGTTTTTTTTACATGGATGCTTTACAATAATAAGGCGATGACGAGTGAGGTATTGTTACAAGTTGAGAGTGAAGTGGAGCTTGAGATTGGTGTTGCGACTGAGTGAATGAGTCATGCCAGTTCTGTGTGCGATTTGAAACACGCAAACATGGCAGGTAAATTGCAGTCTGTTTACATGAAGCTCAGTAACTATTGTCTGCGGTGTGAGTTGCTCACGTAGTTATGAAGCAAACGTAACCAGTAATTGCTTCCTTCCAATCCGAGGAGGATATCGTGATCTCTTGGACTGCCGCTGCCTGGGTGTGGTCTCTCTCTGCACTGTCTGTGGCTGTGTGAATTCTTTTCTTTCTAAGATGTTCGGCGTGGAATTGTGGAACCTTTACCGTTGAATTTTTTTTTGTTGTGCTGGGCCAAATTTTATATTTTTCAGCTTTAGCAAGATATGGTTTTGTATTAAGATACTGTTCCCTTTCATTGTCTGGAGATTCGAGTTTTCTGGTTTTCTTCTGCGTTGTTCGCACGCGTAAAAATATCACCGCTGTTCCATGCACAATTTTACACCGGCGCAAAAATTGGCATTTGTATAGATGCTTCGACGGAGTTTCGTCGGCATACGCGCATTAAGTTATTCGAAATTGGTTGGGACATTCGACGCACTGACGTCAAATTAAAGTTATTCCGGCAAAAACCTAACTACGTAATATTAAGACGTTGACTGCGACTGTTGCAAGTAAAGTTCAATATCCAACTCAAATTTAAAGTCAGTTTGGACAGGAGTTTTGAAAATAGCAAACAAAAACCGATTTGTGCTTTCATTTAGCTCTAACTAAGTATTTATGAAAACAGAGTTTGTGACTACTGGTCGGTCAGTAACATGAAAATTCTCTTCGTGTACACCGGCAGCTCACAACGTGCTGAAAATAAAACAAACGTACACAATTTACACAACTCATTGTTCAACGAGCTCGACATCAACAGCTGATATCTCGTGATCGAGAGTCTCCCCGCGCTTATAGAAAAATGAATTTGCGTAAGCAATTATGGGATTAGGTAACTGCACTCATGTCTACGATGGCGAGAGAGGGCGCCCCACACCGCCGTAGCTCATCCCCACGTAGGAATTACATAGCCCCCAGCCTCAGGACACGCCTCAGCACTTCCCCTCTGTTGTTCTAAGAGAGGATGAACGTCACTGAGAAAATCTCGAGTGTGTTTTCGAGCCGGTCAGACAAACAAGACGCTTGTCTCCAAGCACACGTCGGTGTATTGTTGTATTTTTGACGCTGGTATTTGCTGTTTTTACGCACTTACATTTCAGAGCAGTTCTTGAAGATAGGCGTATATCATTGCGGAGAATTCCACCTACAAGCTTTTCGAAGGATGCAAGACCGCACTGGAGTCTGTAAAACGCAAACGATAAGTGGTTCCGCTTCATGCATATTTTATGAATACTAACATATTGTGGTCAAATAAAACTCAGCGATTGACGCACTGGAGTTGTCTATTTCGAGCCTGTTTATGTTGTTGCGTAAATACAGAGGGAGAGCGTGTCAGACGCGAGGCACATCGGTGGCAAATTTATTGCGCATAGCAGCGCAAACCGTGTTTTGTATTTATATCCTTTGTGATGCTGAGAGCCGTCGCTTATGTGGCGCACAGAGAAGCGAAATACTTTTATAACGGAATTTTCTGTTGAATTTTTGATAAGGAACGCAAATATGGAAAAATTCTGTGGACTTAATTATATTTTGAAAAGGTGACGCAGACCATTTTGAAGTGAATACAGTGGAGGAAATTTAAAACGAGAAAGCTAGAGAGCTTAATGTTTCTATTCATGGAATATTTTTATTCTTGAAGCCGTGAAGCTAGAAACGTTTGTAAATATTTTTGAATAGAAACCTTGCAGGGTTTACAAGTCCATCATTCCTAGAATTTGATTCTTTAATATTCATTCTGTCGATATTGAATAGCAAATGGTGACTCAAAATTAAAAGAAAAAGTAAATAATCTAGTTCAAATTCATTTTGAAACCAACAGTGAACGTATTTTTCTGGTCATCAACTGTACATTATTCAATTCGGGCTTGAAACACTAAATTCGTAACACTAAAGCCTCAAAACCCTTCACTTTACTTCATAAATTGGAGAAAAAAATAGCCCTAAGTCAACTAACAGTAAAAAGCGAACCTAATTCAACATCAAAGTTTCTTATTCTCCTCCGTAAAATGCATTTTGTTAGAAAAATCTGTGGAAATTTGACGTATTTATTTTCCAGGGGCCGCTTCCAGAGACTTGTTATCGCTTTCGGCGTCGCTGCCTCTGCCAGAGCGGCATCTCCCCTTAATGAAGCTGTCCTTCTGTCGCAGCGCTCAGGTGAGACGTGCAGGGGCGGCCGGGTAGCGCGAGTCGAGCACAAGGCGAAAAAATAGCATCATGTTGCGCTACGCAGGACGGTCTTCTGAGCGGTGCTCAAACACAGGTGTGAGGCTCGTTGTATAACATGCAGTAAATTTAAATATCACGCGACGTAAGTGAAACGGATAGGTAAATAAGTTTTTTGTCATAGTTAGTCGATCTTCCAGTTTTACAACTCAATCTTGTGAGAAACCACAGTTTATATGTGTGTAAATGAGTTCCAATTTTTTAAACCAACACGAGGTTTGGATCACGTTTTAAAAATTCGCGTTCTAATTTGTCAGTTGAGGTCTGCATATGAAATGATGATCACATGCATTCGATTGTGTACCTAAATGGTTGACTATGCTGTAAACCATTTCTCAAATTCATGAACACATTTAATTAGGAAATTCATTTTTTAGCATAAGCTGTGACATTTCACGTTATGACAACGTCTGAATAAATCACATCTCACTCCCCCTCTTCTCGAAATATTACAAGACAACAGTGACAATAATTTGGTCACTTGTTAAATAATTTCCTGTAAGGGTGGGGAAAAATTAACCTACTTTCAGCGCCGCAATGCACACCGCAGAACAACAACAACAACAAATGCAATAATAGACCGTCTATCCGATGCAAGGAAATATTTCTCCTCTATAAAAAGATAAATAACAGCCCCCGGGTAATTGTTCGACTCTTTCTTTTTTACTCATTCAAATCTTCCTGATATTTGAGTTGCCCATTAATTTTCTGATCTCAGTTTCAGAACCCTATCTTTGGTATCGACTCTATTTATTTTGATCTCCGAGTTTTCACCCAGTTCCCTTTTCTTTGTAGCATTTATACTTTCTATCGTAATTATTATTAGTTTCTTATTGCTGTCAGGTCAGCGTTGATTATTAATGGATGTCTGTCGACTGCTTGGCGATTCGAGAAACACATAAACATTAATGATAATCTAACTCTGCATCACCAGTGGTAAATAAATTGTTTTAATTGTTTCAATTGTTTAAATGAATTGAAGCGACTGACTACTTTCAGGTGCCTTCTACTGAAAACGATTTCAAATGGAAACTTGTTTATACATCCATTCACATCACGGGTGACACGACTTACGTAATACATTCAAAGCGTAAATCTTAGAGAATAGGATTTACAGAAACATTTTAGTTGGTGTTTTGTGACTGGCGTCAAACGTTGCACCCAATCAACTGCGGACCCAATTTGTTTCGGGGGCGATTTGCCGTTACAAAGGAAGTGCTCGGGAAAATTTCTGGCAAGCAACTCAGCATTTCTCTGTTAGAGTTTAATGTGGGCTTGAACGGAACGAATGTTGTAAACCTTACTGAAATTTTCAACTTTCACGTTTATTGTGGGCTTGAAGGGAACGGAACGAATGATATAAATCCTACTGAAATTATCAACTTTCATTGGAGTGCGAGCAGAACGTTCAAGGATCGTTGACCACAGTTTTGCGATTCGCGGCATCACTGAAGTTTTGTACCGTGTAGTGGTGAAATGCATTTTGCCCGTCTCGTGCTTTCCAGTTCGAGCTGGATGACTCGAAAAGTTTTAGTCATTAGCGTTACTGTCGCATCCAAGCTATGAAAAGGTTTCTTCTTCCGGGTTTGAAAGGCATCTTTGTCGTCTTATATTTTATTAGCTTGTCTGGCATTACATTTAAAAATTGCATGCATGAAGCAGCAATTAGCTTCTAGCCATATTTATCTCTTTAGAATAACTGAGAATGCTAATGATAAATACTTTTATATGTAACTCAGCTATTCATTTAAATGGTCTATTCACTTAAATTGTTTAAATAGTAAATAGTAAATCACACTAAAATTAGAGATTTTCCTTACCTCCTTCGAGAGAAATGTTGGTGATGTCTAAAAGACTTTGCGATAACTAAAAGTCAAGTACTCCGTAGGATTCACATGATGTTGTTTTCATTCTTTTACATATTATTTTTTATAATACGAACTAGAGCTGTATGATATTATGTTCATGAATATACAATTTTTATCCGATCAATAGACAACAGAAGTGTAAACTTTATCATTAAAAAGTTACGGGTTTAGACTTGAATTAAACTGAGTGAACTGAAAATACATGACGGTAATTTTTCATTCAATGAAATAGTTGAGCTTTTCTTTGCCTGTTTCGTAACATTTTGATTCCGGTTTTGGTTGCCCTCTGTAATGTTAATTAGGTATTCCAGAGATACTGTTCATGCTCGACATTTGGTGTAATCGGGTACGGAGGTAATTACCCAGAGGCAGAAGCTTTTAGGATCTTTCGATGTCGGTGTTGCTTTGCTCTTATATTAATAACCGTTTTCAGTTGCATTTGCATTCGCAGGAAGCTAAACTATGAGAACAAAGAGAGTGACATCATGCCATGTGCCTGCTGCTTTGTCTATAGTTGGAAAATGTATCATTTGCTGTTGATACATTTGTTTGTACCAGAATGAAAACAGATTTAAAATATTACCTGTTTACGAGGAAGCATTATGAATGGCAGAGCTCATCGATCATCGCGCTCACAATCATTGTCTTGTAACTTTTCATTTTGTGCCATATCGAGGTTTGCTTTCGCGAAACAAAGATTCACATTATTCTATAGCTCTACAGAAAGAATTTCTAATAGTTCGTTTTTGCTTCAATGAATAAGTTTTCAGTGCAATCGAGAATATTGTTTTTTCGGAATTCAATTTTGTATTAAGGAGAGTAGAGTCACCACGTTCGACTTCTTTTTGTTGTTAATAAAACGCCGTGAAATTTGTGCTTTCACAATGGATTTTAAGCTATTAATTAAAGAACTAAATGTGCCTCATTAAAATGTAGTTCCCTGTTAAAATGATGTCGAATGAATGAGAATTAATGAACTCTAAAGCATCTTTGTCGTTAGTGTAATGGTATAATTCGAACCCTAATAATTTGTCAAAGACTTACTTAAATTATGAAGTGCAGTACCTTTACGTCCTATTTTGAATGACTCAGTAACGTCATTTAATGGTTTAATTATTTTGCAATTCAAGTTAATAAGCGCAATGAACTCTTTTACTTCGTTTGATGAGGAAACAAGTCATTAGTGTTTAGGCGCGCTCATCCTGCGGGTGAAATTTCACACAGGCATGATTTTGTTACCAATGAAATTGAAATTGAAGTCTATTTTGAAATTGAAATTGAAGGGGGCTTAGGTCGAATTTCTATCCACTTTGTTTCTCCATCCATTCGGGAAATGCGTTACTACATCCTTTTGGAAATGTAAAACTTCAATGCGTCGTGCTTTAAAACGGTGAGCTGTGTTTCTTGAGGGGCTGACTAAATTAACTCCCTTGAAAATACCGGATTATATTTCAATGCATTTCTCGAACTTTTGTAGCGAAATTCTTTTCAAAGTGCACACTCTCGAAGTAACTGGATGGTACTCTAAAATAATTAATTTGATGTTAAATGAGCCTCATATAGAATTCAAGCATCAATAAATAATTGGAGTGCCTTGTCATGGAAAAGCAAGTACACCAATCAAAGAACAAGAGCGCTACAGATCGTCGTTTTCTGATGATAAAACCTGCACTCTTCATCGTCCGTGACAATCGACACGTTCAGTCAGTTGGATTGCCAATTATCGCTGTTGGGCTCCGTGTAATGAGCCTCGTGAAGTTGCTTTTAATTAAAATTCAGTCATTTAAACTGGCAGGCAGTTCATTAGCGCGCTGGGTACATAACCCGCATGCTGATCACCTGAAAGCGACGCCGTAATGAACCAAATAAACAGTTCAAAATTTTCTCTTGAAATTCGATTTCGAAGCTTTTGTGCTAGCTGTGACTTAGATTAAGTTTTTTGGTGTTCATCAGTAGCTCTTTGTGATAGTGGACACTGTTGGGTTCGTGTGAGGTATTTGGAGGATCGTTTAATTATTTGAGTGTCAATGGCATTGTGTGTGTCAGAAGCGTGGATGAAATGATTTGTTTTGGTGTACATTTGACTCTGTGATGCTCGTGATGCTCTGTGAAAGAAGTAAACATCAGGATGTTTGGGAAAGAAATCGATCTTATCGGAAGAATGGTTGAAGAGTAATCAGTTTCTTTTCTAAATGCTCAATTCCTCTCATCCAAAGATAATATTAAATGTGTGGATGATAGCTAAGCTATGAATAATTTTTGTTAAAAGTAATTGGAGAGTTAAAAAAAATTTGAATGAGACTCAAAGTATAATAAGGAGAAAATCAACCTATGGTCCAAATTCGAGGTAGTCGGAGAAGAGAATTTTTATCAAAACAGAGGCCTGGACATAGCTGTGAGTCGAAGAGTGAATTATCGGAAAAAATACTAAGCGCTGACCTTTTACAAGGTCTTGAAGTTCTGCTCTTCAGGATTTTCGTGCCATGTATTCCAAGCAGAAGTTCACGCTTGAGTGCGCATTATCATGCCTCCGGGGAGGGTCAAGCTGAGAGACGCAGAAGGGCAGAAGCAGATGAAGATTGATGTTTGTGAGACTTGTGACTCTGATAGATATGTCCTTGTTCATTGGTTTTTCAGTAACTAACACCACGACGCTATGACGGTTTTCCTCGGTTAAGCCGGTACTCCTTTCCGACACCTGGATAGAGTGGGGTATTGTGATTGAGTTTTCCCTTATACTCAACGGGGAAAGTCGCAACACAGCGCCGGGATCCGAACCCTCGACATCTTCACGGAAGGGCGGGCTCTTAAACACACGGCCACGGCGAGCATACGAGTAACTCCCATCCAAAAATGGCCGCGGTGCTTTGCCCTGAATGTTATTATTTCTCAGCTTGTTAGTTTTTTTCTTTAAACATGTGGCTTACAGGAGAGATATCCACACTAGCATAAAATGAGTGGACGAACGAAAGTTGATCCGCCTTGCCCGACCTTTAATGGAAGGTGACCGACACGCTTGACTTTGCTCCGGCTGTGATTCATCTTTGAGCCCGTCTCCTCCCCAGCCTGGAAATTAGGGCAAAAGTATTTTATTTATTCTAATTTAATTACTTGCTTAGCATGATCATGAAGAACTATTTTGCCTGCTAGGTAGTTGGATTTGATTCGGACTCAAATTTGGTACATAGACTAATATGACTGACATCTGGAAGGCCAGAGGCGAAGGCAGAATTGCTCATTGAATTTTATATGAGCACTGCTTCGAACAAAATAGCACCAGTTAGCATGATAATTTATTATTCTGTATTTCATCCTCAGCATTTTTTACAATACAATACGTCTCAAACTGAAATGTTTTCTTAAAATATGTTTGAAATTGATGAATATTCATCATTTTAAAAAGATTTTCTCAGGAATAAAATGATATCAGTGATGTGCACTGATCGTATGACAAGTCAATAGTTCACTTCTGCTGACTTCCATTAAATCTATTTCCGAGGTTCACCAACGTGAAAAGGGAGCTGAAATTTTTGAAAATCTGTCTGAGCATTTACCTTCACACGTGGGGGTCAAGTTAGAAACTCGAATTTATAAGTGGATAGGTTTTTATTCCTTCCCGTGGTCATGACAACTTAGTAGAGAAGGCTACAGTTATGTGGCTTTAATTCAGGGTTTTTTCTTAATTTGTCTTCACATCCCACGTGTGTGGTGTTGTATGTAAAAAATACATTTTTTTGCAGTCGCTTAATGGATTTCTGAAACTCTATCCTACTGGTCGAAACTTGAAACACTCGCAAGTGGAGTTTCATTCCCCTGACATAATATGTTATGGAAGTTAATAACTACAGTATATTTGGATGACGTTTATGTACCTTAGATACAACAAACTATCTTCTCGTAGTAGTAATTTTTAGACATGTAATTAGTGTTATAATGATGAACTTTAATTAGAGGCGTTTTCTATCTTTACTGAAAATTTCAGAGGAATTGTGAATCATTTTTCCTTTTTTCTGAAACACAGCGCAAGATCATTAAATAAGTTTTCTGTTCATCTTACCTGCCTAATGAGAAGAATCAAACTAGATGTACAATTAATGCTCAACCAGGAAATTATGGCGCAACAGAACGTGTGAGATAAGTCTCTTAAATCACGTGTGAAACGTGTGAACGTGTAAGATCAGTCTCTTAAATCAAGTGTGAAACGTGTGAACGTGTGAGATCAGTCTCTTAAATCACGTGTGAAACGTGTGAACGTGTGAGATCAGTCTCTTAAATCACGTGTGAAACGTGTGAACGTGTGAGATCAGTCTCTTAAATCACGTGTGAAACGTGTGAACGTGTGAGATAAGTCTCTTAAATCACCCTTGAATTAATCATACCACAAAAGCTCATTTCCGTTCTCATGGTAGAAATGCCTCATGTTCAGTCAGTGTTGAAATGTATCCTCATGTCGCATTCGCTGGGATATGCGCATCGTTCGCATTTATTTCCGCTGGCATGAGAGGCGGACGAACAAATTCCAAGCCGATAATCTTGGTTTGTAAGTTTTCTCTAAAAGAATTCGCCTTCCTAGGGTAATTGTCTAAACCCGAAGCCTCGACAGCGAGCTCGAGAAAATTGCTGACGCTGGAAATTTTCTTTCCATGGAGAATTTTTTGAAGCATTTGTTATGTTCGAGCCACCAGCGCTGCTCTGATCCGTCATATTTTGAAAGATGAGAAATAAATCGAATTTTTTCACCTGGCGTTTGAAACGGAAGGGTTGAGAATTTTGTTAATACTATTGAAATTTTTCCTGAGAATTAATCTGAAAAAAACGACATTTTCAGAGGGTTTAGTCAAAAATTTTCATGCTGCAGGATTAAACATACCCCTAAAAAACATAATATTATTTGATGAATGAGTAGTCAAGCTTTTCAAGTATAATCAGGACGAAGCGTTTCAACAGATATATCTAGCGAATACTTCTCTAAGAGAAGCCTTCTCTTGTATTTACTTTACAAGCCTGGCATAAAAATCATTTGCATAAAATGAAAAGAACTCCCAAAAACAGGGTATCCATGGCATCTCTTTAGAATTTTTTTGTGAGATTTGCACTTATTAACAGAATAATCGCAACTCTGTGCGCAGGACTTCGTGCACTGTTGAATTCAGTCGCTTTGTCTGGCTGCCGGAATTTTGTGGGAGAACACAAAGTTTTTCGTGCACGATCGATGTCTTCCGCTGACTTTCTACGTCTCCTGCGCCTCAATCTAATTCTGTCCCAGACCAGAGCCTTCGTAGATTTCTTGCGCTGTGCTCGAATTGACGAATGTGACGATGGATATCTTCTACTTCAAATTCGTTGACCCTGGGTGTCCGATTTTATTTAAATCGGACGTATTGTATCGTTTAAATAAAATCGTATTGTATTGCTACATATTGTCTCGTTTTATGAATGGTGTCGTTTTACGGTGTCATTCAAGGGAGTTATTTTTTGGGACGCATAGAGACAGGATGCTTGGAACACAAGATGCGATGGGGTAAGTAATTTTTTGGGACGCATAGAGACAGGATGCGTAGAACACAAGATGCGATGGGGTAAGTAATTTTTTGGGACGCATAGAGACAGGATGCGTGGAACACAAGATGCGATGGGGTAAGTAATTTTTTGGGACGCATAGAGACAGGATGCGTGGAACACAAGATGCGATGGGGTAAGTAATTTTTTGGGACGCATAGAGACAGGATGTGTGGAACACAAGATGCGATGGGGTAAGTAATTTTTTGGGAACGCATAGAAACAGGATGCGTGGAACACAAGATGCGATTGGGTAAGTAATTTTTTGGGACGCATAGAGACAGGATGCGTGGAACACAAGATGCGATTGGGTAAGTAATTTTTTGGGACGCATAGAGACAGGATGTGTGGAACACAAGATGCGATGGGGTAAGTAATTTTTTGGGGACGCATAGAAACAGGATGCGTGGAACACAAGATGCGATGAGGAAAGTAATTTTTGGGGACGCATAGAGACAGGATACGTGGAACACAAGATGCGATGGGGTAAGTAATTTTTTGGGACGCATAGAGACAGGATGCGTGGAACACAAGATGCGATGGGGTAAGTAATTTTTTGGGACGCATAGAAACAGGATGCGTGGAACACAAGATGCGATGAGGTAAAAAACTCAGTAACTTTTGGGTACAAAAATCGTGTCTGATTTAGATGCCTTGTTATCGTTGTAATAATATATTTTTAAATATAAGAAGACTTCATAATCATCCTGTACAATGTATGTATTGTATGAGTTAACTACTGAAACGTGAAAGTATTCAATAGTAATTGGTTTCCTTCGAACAGTGTGTGTTAAATTTCATAGTTAAACTTTTTGATACTCAACATAAATTTTAACGCGCATCCCTGTGTTTTTTGACACTTTATTTTCTCGTAATTTATCATTGATTTATGAGAGAGCTCCAATTTCCTTTGCTGTTGAGGCTGAACCTTCAGTTATGTTCTGCTTTTTTATGCCTATTAATTTTCCTCGAGTTTTAATACATTTCTGTTTCTTGCTTCTGACAAGCCTTGCTGAAGAATATTACTGGTTACATTTTATTAGTGACCGATCATTCCCTTTGAACGAACTCCAATGCATTACAAAACCAACCTTCTTGACATCCCCAAGCTGTCAGCCCATTACCTCATAGTTCTCACAACTTGCTACATTTTTTCAGCGACCGATCATTCCGTTTAAACGAACTTCGATACTTCATAGAGCAAGCTGTCTTGTTATCACAAAACTGTCAGCTTTTTGCTCACAGTTCTTATGAGAAACACGAAAATCAACAACGAAAATCTGTATTCTATTCACTATTGCGTGTGTTTAACGCCGACGTATGCCGAAAATGCAGTGGCATGTGCGCGAACGTAAAAACAAGAGCGAGAAACGGCGGCCGAGAGCACATTCAGGAGTTGCAGGAGTCGCGTTAGTTTGTAACGGCGGATCTGAAGGAAACTCGGAACGGTTATCGGCAGCACTTCCACGAATTAATTACCGATTTTGAATAGGAATCACCTATTGCCTGGCGGTATGGACCAATTTGGGGACTTGAATGAATCGCCGAAGTCGTCGCGAATTGCTCTCGAATTCTACACGAGCTTTACGAATCTTTCATGAATCCTTCACGAATCCTTCCTGAATCTGTTACGAATCCTGCACGAATTCGTCACGAAACCTTCCTGAATCCTTCACGAATCCTTCACGAATCCTTCACGAATCCTTCACGAATCCTTCACGAATCCTTCCCGAATCTGTAACGAATTCTGCACGAATCCGTCGCGAATCTGTTACGAATCCTTCTAGAATCCATCACAGTTCTTTACGAATCCTAAACGAATCTTCAATGAATCTTTCAATCTTAATGTTCCTTTACGGTCTCAATTTTTTTGCGGTCTCTTTGCCGATATTAATGAATCCATTTTAAATCCTTTCCGAATTTTTTGCGTATCCTTTGCGAACACTCTAAGAACACTTTGCTGTTACTTTAAAATTCTTTACAAATACGTCATGAATCGTTTATCCATTCTTTCTAGATTTCCAACAAATTTTCCGTAAATATTTTACAAACCTTTCACAAACATTTTATAAAGTTTTTGCAAGCCCTGTCTTCTTTTGGGATACCCTTGTGGTTTTTTGCAAACTTTTTACAAACATTCAACAAATTTTTCGCCAAACTTTCTTCAATGTTGTAAAAATAAATTTTCAAATGTTTCATAATTGTTGACCAATATTCTAAATAGATTTTACAATTTTTCCCGAGAGGTTTTCAAATTCTTTCTTTTACCAACATTTCCCCAATCTTCGACTACTGTTTTACCTATTTTTCTCCAATCTTTTTCTAATATTTTACGAGCATTTTGTTGCTCTTTTTGTCATTTTGTCTTATCTTTTACAAATGTTCTACGAATTTTGCGAGGTCTTTAATAAATCTTTTACAAATTTCTTACAAATCATTTCCGAAACCTTATAAAATTGTTAGTAAATGTTCTCCAAATCCTTTACAAAACTTTTGTGAATCCTTCGTTAGTTTTTTGGAACACTAATAGTCGCTTAAGATCCTTCAATGGGTGGAATTTCCTGCGCTTTTTCTGCTTATGCATTTTTTTGCGGTTTCTTGTTTTTTTCCGATCTTTTTGCAGTATCCTTGCAGTCGCTTTCCAGTCTCTTTGCAGTCGCTTTCCAGTTTCTTTGCAATCGCATTCCAGTCTCTTTACAGTCGCTTCCCAGTCTCTTTGCAATCGCTTTCCAGTCTCTTTGCAGTCGCTTTCCAGTTTCTTTGCAATCGCATTCCAGTCTCTTTGCAGTCGCTTTCCAGTCTCTTTGCAATCGCTTTCCAGTGTCTATGCAGTCGCTTTCCAGTCTCTTTGCAATCGCTTTCCAGTCTCTTTGCAGTCGCTTTCCAGTGTTTTTGCGGTCTCTCAGCGGTATCCTTGCAGTCTTTTTGCGATATCTTTGCGATATGCTTGCGGTCTCTTTGCGGTCTCTTTGCGGTCTCTTTGCGGTCTCTTTGCGGTCTCTTTGCGGTCTCTTTGCGGTCTCTTTGCGGTCTCTTTGCGGTCTCTTTGCGGTCTCTTTGCGGTCTCCTTGCGGTTTCTCTGCGGTCTCTCTGCGGTATCCTTGCGGTCTTTTTGCGGTCTCTTTGCGGTGATCTTGCGGTCTTTTTGAGGTTTCTTTACGGTATCCTTGCAGTTTCTTTGCGGTCGCTCTGCGGTATTCTTGCAGTTTCTTTACAGCAGCTTTATGTTTTTTTGCCGTGTCTTGGCGATCGACCATTGTCTTGTCTCTTCGGTCATTAAGTGTCTCATGGCGGTCACTTTGCAGCTTTTTGAACATTTTTTTACGCTCTGATGGTGATTCCTCAATGATTTTCGAATGATTATCGACGGATTTGTTATAGATGGTTTCTTTTTAGTTTTCTGACTGATTTTTTTTCTTATTAGTTTTCTGACTGTTTCTTGATGGTTCCTCGGTGATTTCTTAGCGACCTCTTAACAGTTCCTCTTCCGTTTTGTAGTTACTTCTGGCTTCCTGTCCGGCTTCTCTGTAAAAGCTTTAATCGACCTTTCACCGACTCTGTGCCGACCCATGCCGACTACCCGTCAACCCTCCGTCGACCCTTCTCTTACCTTTCACCGACCCAATGCCCACTATTCGCCGATCTTTTGATGATCCTTCTCCGACCTTCAGCGACCGTATGCCAACCTTTTACCGATCCTTCATAGACCATAATCTAACGTTTCTATGACTCTACGCCGACTATGAACGTATCGTGCTCAATTTACTGATAGTCAAACAAGATCTCAGCACTCGCTGCACCGAGTCTGGCAAATGCTCGTTTGGAACTCCTGCTCGCACTGTTTCATTTGCCACAGCATAACTCAATGAAGTTGCTTTCATTCAACTGGCGATACTCAACTCCTAACTCAATAACGCGAAAACAAAACCGTTTCCGAACTGTAAAATGTGACGGATGCGCCCGCATGTGGGGGTTGAAGACCTTTTGAGATGAAATGTGATTTTCATTACAAAAGCATTTGTGGTTACATTCGTGATATTAAAGGGTGACAGATTATAAACAATTCTTTCATTTTCGTCTTTATTAACAAGGAATAACGAGCGAATAACGAGAAATGTGGGAAAATGCTTGCTTGTATTTCACACGTTACAATGAACCAATAGAGCCAGCGGAAATAGAGGGTGTATTCATTTACGATTAGATAATTGGAAAAAAATGCTCTAGCAGTTGTTTTCAGGGTCAGCAGTGGATATAGGTTTAGTAGTTGAGACAAATCTTCCTTTTTTGCAGAGCTTTTTAGAGGAATAGGCTGGCGTGCTGTGGAACTGCAGTTCTGCATTGCGCATTGTTAGATTTTTCCTTTCTTCTGATCTTTCATCATTTTCAATTTCACTTAATATCATCATTGACGTGATCCCTGCAACTTCTGTTGTACTCCTCGAGCTTACACATTCTATGATAGAACACAACAATATTCAGTAGAAATTATTTAATTGCATGACTTTCACATGCAAGCAACAATAATGAATAATGCACCTGTATTTTCATATGAGATGTTCACATGTGTGAAGAAGAGATAAGAAATAACCTGCGTGCAAGTGGAACACAAGCAAATTAGAAACACTATCGTATATGCACCCCACAGACGCTGTAATGCAATACCTGGACGGCAAGAGCAGGTTGGCTGTGACCGCTGCAGCAAAGGCTTCAAAGCCAGTACCGGCAGTGTGGGCGGTGGCATGAGGTGTGTTGTGCGCGTGATTAGGTGGTGGTCGCGCTGCTGTGTTGGATCTTATGACACCACGCGACGTGTTGCATTAAACGACGTGCAGCACTACGCGACGTGTTGCACTACACGATGTGCGGCATCATCAGATCAAAGACTACGTCATGGTGGCATTATGTCCGGCGTGTCACACACCTACAAGGGATTTCTGAACTGAATTAAAGCCCTTCTATATCGCATGTACAAATGAAATCGAACTGAATAAACGTTTTTTATATCACATCTAGAAGGGAGATCTGCTTGGAATAAAAGTCCTTCAATATCACACAAACAAGGGAGTTGTGGACTGAAATAAATACTTCAATATCACACACATACAAGGGAAGTCTGGACTGAATTAAAGCCCCTAATTTCATTGCAGCAGTGTTTTGATGCCATTGTCTTTACCTGTCCCATTAGGGTATCCTGCTATCGTTCCTTGCTTTGTAGCCCAAAATACCCTTTTTTTGACAGCATCTCTCGATTCCAGCGCTTCAAAAGTGTTAGCCGCTTGCTCGTTCATGCATTTTTTCTTTTTATTCTGAAATGTTGGCCTGCATTGACCTATTTTCTGCTTCTGTTTGAAATTGTTTGTCTATTTGGGGCTGTTTGCCCATGTATGAAGGTTGGCCCTTAATAAAACCTGTTTTACTCGTGTTTTCATTTTCTCGATTATGTTTAAGCATTTTGAGCCTCATTTAATTAGTCTAGTTTTTAATTATGTTTTTTTCCTTGCACGTGTGTTTTATCATTTTCGCCCAATTAATTTTGAGAAATTGTTATCACCATGGGGCTCTCATTTATCCTTCTTTACGTTTCCTGCATTTCGTTCTTCTGCAAAACTACTGAATGTAATAGAAAATATCCACTTTAATTTGTGTGATAATCAGCATATTTTGCCCTTATTTTTCATTAGATTTTTTCACCGAAGAAGAGGAGCGTCTGTGGAGGTGGTGGAGCAAACTTACCAACGCTTGCCTACTTTTGCTTTGTCTTGCTTAGCCCCAATTAGATTGCTTGACATCTCAGAGGCTAAGCTTTCGTAAGCCGTTCAGAAAGCTAATATTAAGGAATTTCCAGTACGTGAACTTTTGTTTCAAGGATTAACTTCGAAATTATTGGCTGGTTTGTTGCCCTTATCTTGGAAGCAGCAGTATAGACGCTAAGGACTTTCCTGGGATTTTCATGGGATTTTTAAGAGTGGAAAGGATTAGAAGAAAGCGGGCAGGCTCTTTTCAGAGCTTGTTGGCCAAACTTGTGTGAAATCAATTGTAAAAAATTCCCTAAATGATCAAACCTTTCTGACATTGAAAGAGAGTACTGCTCGCAGCTGAGTTGAGGATATGCTGTTGTGGCTTCACGTCGGTGCAAATACAAATGACGTGGACTTCATCAGTGTAGATCTGAATGACCTGGGGCCACGTCAGTCTACATACGAAGGACCTGGGGCCACGTCGGTCTACATCCGAATGACCTGGGGCCCCGTCAGTCTACATACGAATGACCTGGGGCCACGTCGGTGTACATGCGAATGACCTGGAGCCACGTCGGTGTACATACGAATGACCTGGGGCCACGTCGCTGTACATACGAATGACCTGGGGCCCCGTCAGTCTACATACGATTGACCTGGGGCCACGTCGGTGTACATACGAATGACCTGGAGCCACGTCGCTGTACATACGAATGACCTGGAGCCACGTCGCTGTACATACGAATGACCTGGGGCCCCGTCGGTGTACATACGAATGACCTGGGGCCACGTCGGTGTACACACAAATAACCTGGGGCCACGTCGGTGTACATACGAATGACCTGGGACCACGTCGGTACAAATACAAATGACGTGTAACCTGATTTTCAAGCAATTTACGTCGTCGTAGTGGTACAACAGGCCATGTGAGTCCTCCTAAATTAACTTGGCTTTAAAAATCGATGACAATGTGGCTCATAATTAGCTTTGAGGAAAAAATTCCATGTTGTTATCTGGCGCATAATTTAGAGGCAACATTTTTCTGACAGTGTAATTAGAATTAGAATTTTTTTCTATTCATTCCAATGTAAGCAAATCTGGTGAAAGCATTCCTCAAAGTGCGTAAGAGGGCTTCAAGCTTTTCTTGTTCAATCCATGCTAATTTTATTACATCGGATTACTATTTTTTCTGGTAAAACAAAAAATTTCTGTTTTTTGTGGACCGTTTTTTTCGGTTCACTGCTGCCCATTTGTTCGGTCATTTTACTTAATTCTGGGATTTTTTGGTTTCCTAAACGTTCTTTCAATTTTGCTGTTTCTTTGAGCGCGGTGTAGGGCCCCACCTTGTGTAGACATTTTCCGATCCTTTAATTCCAAACTCAAAAGTGCATTCATCCTAGCTCTCAGTGGAACACCTTTGTTTGGATTAGGGAGATGTAAGCTAACTTATAAGCTAATCGAATTTTCTAAATTACACTTCGTGAAAAAAAAAAATTTCATGAATGATTTAATATGCCCAGTAATGTAAACTTACTTCTTACATTTTGCAAATGAGCTTGATTTTCTGCATCTGGAAAAGTCCTAGCTGACGCTTTGTTCATTTGTACTTGGAATTTCATTCTCTCACATCACTTTTTGCTCATTTCCGTCAGTGCTTCGAGCACTAAATGCTGGGCATCAGATCAGAGTAATTCAGCTTTGCAACAGCTGATTACCGTGTTGAACATCTGTGGTACTTCTACAGCTGGTACGTGTGTTGACCATCTGTGGTTCTTCTGCAGCTGGTCACCACGTTGACCATCTGTGGTTCTTCTGCAGCTGGTCGCTGTGTTCAGCGTCTGTGGTGCTTTTACGGTTGCTCACCGAGTTGACTGTTTGTGATCCGCCACAGCTGATCACCGAGCTACCATCTGTGGTTTTGCACAGCTGGTGACAGTGTCGCCATCTGAGATGCTTCAACATCTGGTCACTGTGTTGACCATCTGTGGTACTTTTACTGCCGGTCAGCGAGCTACCATCTGAAAGGTTTGCTCAAATGACCACTCCGTAGCGCTCCACCGAGTGAGATGAGCGTGAAGGGAAAAGCTCCTCTAGGAATCGGATGCGAGAGTCAGTTGTGTGCAGTTTTTTACAAAGCATATTTACTCATTAGGCATAATAGAACCATTTTAAATTCCCTCTTGTAACCCTGTATTCTGAGGAGTTTGGCCTTTAATATCTATGAGAAATCCGCTCATGAAATTGACGACTTAAAACGAAACTTTTAAGAAATTTTTGTGTAAGTTGGGAATGCCGCTTTGCGGACCTGGGGAGAGCGAGATATTTTTTCATACCTCGTGTGCCGCTGTACTGAGGTCTGTGGCCTCTGTTGCGCGAGCTGTGCCTGTATGGCGAGGGTTGGGGGATGAAAATTATTGTTGCTTATGTTGAAGAGTTAGGTAAGTTTGTGAGCATATGTTGCAGCTTGGGTAATCACCGTTTGACTGCTTTGTATTAATTTTCCTTTTCTTTTTGGTGTGCAAAAATATATATTAATTACAAGCAGTACCCTGAGTTTCTAAAGTAAGAGCTTTCCGCTAGAATGAGGGTTATATTATTGTAAACAGTTTTTTGCGCATCATTAGACCTTGTTAACTGGAACGAGGGAATATTTCTTTTCTGCACAAGCGCGTGAGATGTGATCAGCTGCCATTACAAACGGTCATATTTGCTGGATTTTGAAATTTTGTTGCGATGAATTTTTATTTAATATTACTAACTTTCGAAACATTTTCTTGAAAAGTGATGTGAGTGCGCCCAAGCAAGAAGCTGCTGTTTTATTTTCATCATTTGCTGTTAACTCTATAATAGATTTACAGATTTTTTATAACAGTTCGAACTCGGAAATGCAGAAAGCTAGCATGTGTGAGCCATGTAGCCTTCTATTTTACTTAAAATTTTACGCAACTTTCGCATAGCTGCAGCAAGATCTCGATGCGCCCGGATTCAGAACTGCCTTAAAATTTTCAAGACTGAAAGGTGGTTCCGAGCCCTGGCCGCTGCAATCTTTTCCCTGGAGTGTGCAGAGCGCAGCTTGCAAATATTTGCCGTGCTTTTGTCTCCTTCAGTACGGAGGAACCTGAATTTCTTTCTGGACTATCTTCGCCTGTTTGTAATACATCACGAGATTGCAACGCCGCTTCGCGGGAGTTTGCTATGTGCCGCGTGAACGGTTTGAGAGCAGAAAAATCATCCAAGTAGGAATTTTACTTCTGAGCGTCGGTGTAGACACAAGAGCAAATAAAGGCATGCCAGCCATTCAGAGAAAGGTGAATAAATATTCGGGCGTGCATATTTACAACATTTGAAATGCAAATGAAAAAAAAAACATTCAGTTCTCGGCCGAATGTTGGAAATCATGTGTTCTGGGACACATGAGATCAGAAATCGAGAATATGATTTTTATATATTCTCAAACATTTTGTACACTGTCTACGAACATATTGAGTTGTTCCCACCTTTGGAGAGACAGATTTAAGATGATTCTATTATTGAGTAGACAGACGACCTAGCACACCTATACCTATTGTGACAGTACACCAGCACTTGTGTCTCTGCACCCAAACCCTAAGTTGGGAATCAATACTGTGTAATAAAACGCCAAGTGTCTCCTTAAATTTATAAATAAACATATTCTTATATTTTACTGTGCGTAATTTCCCCTATGTTATTACAATGGGCCAAAATAATAATGCACAGTTACTGCTAGCTTGGTTGGTCCGTCTCCATGTCACGCTTTTAAGGATGTTAAATGACCGTATTTGTGATACGAGTTTCACCCGTGCAGAAGTAAAAGAATATTTTAATCGCCGTTGCTATTAGGATAGATATATTAGTTTGTCATCCACACCGTGAAACTTATTTAAAGGAAATTATCGAATCTCGTCATTTTTGACGGGTCGTGTACACTAGTAAATGTATAAGCAAGCAATAATGCTCGCGGAATTAATGTACGCAAAGTTTTACGTAATTTCAGGAAAGGAAAATTGTACCACTAAAAGCCTAGGAATGATTTGACCGACGGTGTCGTCACGTACACACGAGTTACATTAGTGTTGCTTAAATTATGGCAATGGTTTTTCAGAAAATACCAACCGGAACTCATCAGGACGCTACGGCGTAAGTTTAATTTTATTTATGTGTCTCTTGAGCTTTGTATTTGGACACATTATGCGCGCGACTTCAGAAGTATTATATAGGATTAGCGGTAGTTATAACTTACTCGATACGCCAGTTCTAATTTTTCTTGGCTGCGTCTCGAATTCCATTTATCATTTTGCTTAATTTATTAGTCACAAGTTATTATGTGTTATTCAGGTTTCCCTACTTTCGAGTGATATTATTTCTTAAAATAGGCAGCAATTATTTTGAGAGTACAATATTTATTTTTCGATTATACGAAGACCTAATAAACTTTGTGTTGTAGTAGCTCGTTGGCTTGTTTTGAAGCAATTTCCTCAAAAAAACGGGAACTATTGGACCTCAAAATTAAATTCGAAACATGAGCTCGCTTAATCAATCACGTTTATACAATACTTCTACTGCAACTGCACAGTAAAAAACGCGAACGTTATTTGCAAGTTGAAGCAGGAAAACTATCTTTTGATGAACTGTTTGAAAGCGTGTCATTTATTCTTCTGATTCTTTTAGTCCTGGATTTAGTTAATTACGTAATGAACTTCAATCGCAGTAAATTAATCATAATTCGTGAATAAAATTCTCCGGTTGTGCTGTGTACAGGTATTCAATTTACAGGGTGCGACAGGGGACGAATGGATCAATCATACAAAAACATGCAAAAAACTCATCCACAAAACGAGTCGGTAGTAAAAAAACAAATCCGATAACCAATGCATCTGTGGTACTAAAAAAATATGGGACTAATTACTGAGTTATTACCGTTTGAAATCAGAGCGCGAATTTTTTTGGGGGATTCAAGATTTGTTTGAAATAAAGAGAAGGGATGTTGCACGTTCTGTTGCCCTCACCCGCCAATTTGCGCAAAACCATTTTGGCCAAACGGGATTTAGGAGAGGGTCAAAGCGCCAGGCAGCGGCATCCTGTCTACCTGAGCCTGTGTGCAGCGGGATTAAGCCACCTAATTTCCTCCCCAAAAGAACTAGGGAGCCTTTGCCCCGGAATGTTCCTTGGATCATTTCTCCGATTTCGGAGCCTTCCTCACTTCTGCCCAGCACATTCTTGATCGGAGGTTGATCTAATTAACTGGAGCACAAAATTCCATTATCCCAGATTAAAAGAGGAGCCAATTTTCTCAGCGCGATGGGTTTTCGGAGAAGGAAGTTTGTGTTTGTGCAAGGAAGAGGTCCTCGTCAAAAGTTCCTCGAGTTCAATTTGTGTTTTTTCTGTTTTCACATATTTTCAATTCCAATTGTAGAAGTAAAAGTTTGAAAGTGGAAGAAAAAGACTACAATGCTGCCATTACAGCTGCAATGATGTAAAGTTCTCATGAATGGAATGAAGTCCAAGTATTAAATGTAGAAAGTTTTTCAAGATAAAACTGTGTGCCGGGTCTACATGAACACAATTTCGGGCTGTCATCAAATACTGACCACGAAATGTGACGTTCTGAGCAGAGATAAAGACGAAGAAGGCGGCATTGGTTGGGGGAAAGATATAGTTATCGAAATGATTCATGTTCTTTGAATATTTTCATTTGAATAAAAACTACTGAATAAAAAAGCATACGATTAAAAGATTTATCTATTTTGTACAAAAAATCCAAAAATCTCTACCAGTGAAGTGGGAAATGAGCTAGGGTAACATTTTAAAACTGATGGCTTCTGCGAGTGTCAGAAACGTAGAATGTTCGCTGAATTGTCCCAACTGCTTAATAGATCGCCATTTGACCACAAATTAGCAGCAACAGAGTGGAAAGCAAAAAGCAATTGTTCGGGCGCAGGAGATAAGCACTTTTGGAATTGTCCCTTGTTAGATGAATCTGTTTGGGTTGAATACAGTATAGGTATAATAAATAAAAGGAATTACAATATCTGTTAACGCTATAACCGTTTGTTTTTATTCCTATTCTAAAAACTCCTATAAGTGATGCGGATTATTCAGTAATTTGAATTTCATAAATTTTCGGATAACTTATCACCAAAGAAGACTTCGTTTTTGAGACATGTTCTTTAGGACATGAAAAATCACAATTTTACCTTAAAGAACACGTTTATTACACATACATCTGGCAGATGATGCCCCAACGTACACTTGAAACTGATCCTCAACATCAGAAAGGCACAGTTTACAGTGATGAGAAGGCCCGCACGACAGCAAAGATATCAACATCTCTCAGATTAATTTGGAGACACTGGAGTGCAAGAGGACGGTGCAACAACTGGGTCGGATCATAGTCGCATCTTGTATTGATGACGCAATTCTGGCCGTCGTGCGGCGCAGCTGCTGACGCCCATTCTGCACCACCAAACGTCCGAAATTTATTATTATTACCGAGGCGATTCTTTGCCGTCTTTTGGCAGAGAATTCTGCGGCGAACACGCACATTTAACATGGTGCGCTGTTCCAGAGTGTGCCAGTCGGGCTGTGGCCTTCTCTGAAGAAGGTGTGCTCGCATCCACGTCTGGTGATGACTGTGTAGCTTTTAAACTCGGCCGTGATATTCCGTGATTAAGGTGCAGTTCAGCTTCAACGATCTCCTCATGAAACTTTTTAGTAGTTTGCTAATTGTTGTGCAACTATCAGCATGCTATTCTGTAAAATATGTTGCCTGGAATTCTGAGTAACGCTTTATAAACTTTCCTGTCAGGCCTGTGCTTTGTAGATCATTTCGAAATGTGGAGACATGACATTATTTCAAGTACTTGGCTTGTAATTTGAAGCAATTTACGTCTCGTAGCGGTACAACTGGCAGCATAAGTTCTCAAAAGTCGACTTAGGGTTGACATTAACGCAAGATGTAATGATATGAAGACGTAAATTGTTTCAAAATTCTACCTCGGGAATCGTTAATATTTTCTTTGAAGGAACGGATTAGAGCTGGTACATTTTAGTTACGTTTTATTCAGGAATTAATTAGAATTTTTTTCCTCGTCTTTATTTTTCTGCCTCTCAGTGATCCCGTGGGTATGGGAATTATCCATTAGACGGACTGAAATTTGCTCACTTAAGATTGCGTGTCCTACAAATGTTCATGGGTAATTTGGCAAATGTTACTTCGGTTCTGAAATGGGTTTTATTTACGAAGTCATAAATGCTAATATACAACAATAATATCGAAGATGGAATTTTTTTGACAGTTTATGGAACACCAGCCACGGAAATTAGGAACAATCATTTATCCGTCAAAATGGCAAAATTTCACGAAAAAGTCTACGGACATTAATACAAAGATTCAACTACCTTCTGAGCCTCGGTGCGATGCGCAACGGAAACTTACTGAAACTTTTACTACACATTTTTGCTTCTGATCCCCCTCAAACTGTTGGCATTAACCCTTCCTTGCCGTTACTGCGGGAATCTATAATTTTGCAGAGCTTCAGCTGGACAGGTATCCTAGCACTCGAAAGCTTAAGTAAAATTTTCCTACGATCTACAGTCTTAGCAAAACTACAAAGCTTTGCAACTGGACAGGTATTCTAGCACTCGGAAGCCCTTGCTAATTTTTTCTTGCTTTCAAAAATCTTGGAAAATACCAAAGCCTTACAGCTGGACAGGTATCCTAGCACTCCAAAGACCTATAAAATTAACAGCACTTGTTGCAGAAGGACGTCATGTGTTTTGTTTGAGGTAAGGTCGTTTCCATTTTTACATTTCCATTTCTCTCTCACAGTGGGGGAGGCAGACGTTCAGTAGTACCAGCTTTCGGCACGAGTACCTAAGATAAATCATCTTTTTATTTCCTTGTTCAGTTCACCATGTCCGTGTTGTTGCGTAGTATATCGCCCTTTGATGAATTTTTGAACGCGGGTTGAAAGTGCATGTGCGTAGTATGTGATTTGAGGAAGATCGACATCAAAGGCTTCAGCATTTTTTGAGATTCAATTTGTACTTGCTAGTTTTTTTTACTGAACTCTCGTGGTATTAAGCTACCGTACCATTTTAGAAATATTTCAAGCGTAGGCATTGGTGTTCATAGAACAATGATATAATCTTGTGAGAATCGGACTAGAATTAAATAACACCATGCCTGATTGCCTGGTAGAAAACATATCAAGAGCAGGCATTGACGTTCTTAGAACAGTGGTATAACATAGTGAGGGCAAGATTAGTGTCAGACAACATGATTCTACTTCTAATTCACGGTCAACGCGTTCAACATCAGTGTGATCTTGAGAGCCCATCACGGTGATCCGTGTGGGCAGAGGAAGCTGGTGCTCAGCATGGCGATGTCTCACCTGACTTTGTTTGACCTTCTCACGTATTTTCCGCCATACCTTCCAGCTCTGTGGAGATGCGCGTAAAAAAGGATATCATTTTGCCGTTTTATGAATGTGTGATTTAAATTTTCTTGGGTTACTGAGCTTTACTTCACAGGAGGGCTGCTGACATCAAATTGGCACTTCCGTGCGCTCCTTGTCAGGGAAGGTCCTTATGGAAAATTTGTTGATAATTGCTGCAAGAGTAGCCGCTGCATCTATCATGTTTGCTTTTGTGTCGTTTTGGCTCGTTTTTCATTTTAGATCTATTAGACTTCTCTTTTTTTATTGTGAGTGCCGCAGACAATTCTTCTTCTTCAATGTGTGATTCGGTGATAAAGTCTTTCAGCTACGACCTTACATAAAATGAAGTGCTCACAACGCCATTGAAGTCCTTTTTATGCAGTTCCGATGGAAACTCTGAAATTTCATCTAATCTTCCGCTTTATTTGACTGAAGCCGACTTCGAGCGTCTTCTCTTTCAAGTGCTTTCAAAACGCTGACTGCAATCTTCGTGGGTTTTTGTGTTTGACGAGCGGTGACTCTTTCGTTTTTCCCCATCTCATTCAAACAACGCTTTTTAGGCATCGTGAACACTCCTTTATCATGACGCGTTGAAGCATAATTCTTTTATAATTTCTCTCAAACGTTAGATCGTAATTTGACTGGCGCATCAAGGAGCGCCATTTCATAGACTCACGACTTCCGTTGCTTCTTATTTCTCCCATGGAATACTTATTTTCGATCACATTTGATCCATATAACCTTACTGCTATCGTTTATGTAGGCATGTAATCATCGACAGAACGTAACACGAAAAAATTTATGACGAGAGAAGTAAATCCGAAAAGTATAGGTAGGTTTGACGATCGTTACTTAGTCTTGCTCCACCATTTGATCAACAAAACAGTGCCCCTCTTGAGTACTGGTGCGTGTTTTCCTAAGAAATTTTAGCATCATTTCGTGCCTATTTTGACCAGCGTCTGCTCTCTCCGAGCCGCGTGTCTAGTGCGGCCTCGGCAAGTGCTGCGTCACTTGAGCTTTCAAGAGACCTAAGGAATTTGGCTTCTGCCCTCAATTCGTTGAAGTGGCCTCAAAATTTCTAAATGAATCGACATGTTCGTGCTGAATTGACGTCCGAAGGTGAGATGGTGTGAAAAAAGATGTAAAATACGCGACTGTCGCGCTTCCGTTGTAGCTGTTATTACTTGCATACACTCGCCCTGAACGGTGACAGACTTGCTAAGGTTAGGTAAACGTGTCGGGTATGTGTTAGTTATGTTCTATTATTCTTACCAGGACCACAAAGATTTGGTTAGGGTAATTTCAAATCTCTCCGGGCATATTTTCGAGCTAAATAGTAAATTCTTTGTTGAGTAAGTTCGGCCTAGAATATTTTATTTTTAAATTCCGTAATATAATTCTCAGTGGTATTTGTGTTTACTATCGCTTTTAGCTCTCATGCAGCTGAAAGTACAATACAGGAAACATGTAGCTTCAAATACGAGTACTGAACAAGATTTTTTATCATTATGCTGTCGCTCTGTGTAAGATATGAGATACAACAGCACATTTCCTCCGCCTTCGAGAGAGGGTATTAGTAAAAGTCAAACGAATGGCAAATTGTGTGGGATGGGTTAGAGGGGAAAAACTCTCCTCAGTTTTATTTTAAATGTAAAATCTAAATCCGAAGATGGTTAAAAGTCTAAATCAATTAGCCAAAGGGAGTATGGTGTTACAAATGTTTTTTTTGCGACTCTGAAAGTTTAATTGAACGAATGAGAAACGCGATGTGATGGAGGACAGACGTTGTGAACAAACTCTTGAACTGGATAGGGAGCGCAGGATTACGATGGTCTGAACATAGTGAGAAAGTAACACAGAACCGCGCCCGGTTATGAGAGGGATGAAATCGTCTGAGCAAAGCATGCGTGCTACCGGTAGCGCAAGTTGTGGATAAATACTGTAGACCTAAAATTGTGTTGGGAGAGTGAAGACCTAATACACACAGTATTGGATGAGTGAAAACTTACATCAGTGTTGGATGAGTGAACACTGAGCGAAGGCCTAATACATACATACAGTATTGGAAGAATGAAAACTTTTTCAGTGTTGGTTGAGTGAAAACGTAAATCGTTGTAGGATGACAGATGGAGATTGAATGAGCTTGCTTGAGAGCCTGTACTGAGTAGAGACGTTGTTAGCCCGCCTCGACTCGAGTTACCGCACCTTGTATTGGCTCTTCAGCGGAGTCGGCGCTGTGACGCAAGCCGGAACGAAGCAGCGACAAACTTGCAGGTCTCAGGAGAGGAATTCAAAAAAAGTCAAGGTGCTCTACTTTGGGCTATGCTTCATTGGTTGCGTGAACACTTCTTTGTTTTCCTACCCTTATCGATTTGATTAGAAAGGGGAGTGACTTAGTATAATTGGTATTTTAATGTATTTTACCTGAAATTTGTAGTAAGTAATCTTTATTTGAGTAAGCAAAGAAGTGAAACTGTTTAGCGATTTCTAGCCTGAACACTTTGTTTTACTTTTTCTTTTTTTACAGGTGTCTTCATTCTAAAACACATTAAGTATAAGGCGACTAAAATCGTAAGTTTTCGTCGCTGAAAACAAACCGAAACTAGGATGGTGATTCAATCCCAATTTATCCTAATTCCGTTGAACACGACAGTTAAGGATTTAGATTTGGACATCATTTTATGGACTCATGTGATAACAACAGATCTACTGTCAAATGAGGTACCAACTGACGCTGGTACCAACTGACGACCAACTGACGCTGGTACAACTACATCACAGAGACGGACCTTCCTAGAAGACAAATGTCGTCCTTCTGCTTCGTAGACTGGTGAGTAAGTGACACAGTTTTGGATTGCTTCATGAATGTTTGTTCGTATCCGTGCCGTACAGATGTACGCGTTTCAAAGCTCAAAGGAGCATTTCATTTTATTTATTTTTTATTTATTGATAACCTCGTTTGTTGATTTTGAAGATTACCCTTTTTATTGGTATAAAATGGTACAAACGCTAATCTCTAAGCTCTAATGAAATCTTGAAAGTACAAATCGCGAAGTACGAGAGAACTTTGTATTGTTGATTAAAATTTATGTTTCATCAGTATTAATAAAAACACAGAACAAATTCAAATCGGTCGTAGCGGATACAAACTTTCTTGATGTTAAAAGTAATTTCGGCGCAATCTTATATCCAGTTACTTCTTGGTCACTTGGTCACTTCTTGGTCACTTCTAAGCTGTTACTCCATCAGGGGGAAAATGTGAGGTCCCAAGGTGAGAGTTAGGTAGGCCTTCTGTTTGTTGAAATGAAATGTATTTGCTTCGTTAATGACCATCTTTTTTCGGTGTACTGCTGTCTTGTTTTTCAGCATCTCTGATTTTCTTTTTAACTTTTATCGTGTTTCCTAACCATCCTTCTTCCGCTCTTCGAACATCTTTGTTATGGTAAGAGGAACTGAAACTAACTTATAATCTTAGATCCAGCTGCAACTCAATGGCGCCAGTGAAGGGATGCATTCAGCGAAAACTATACTTTTATGGCAGACATAGTCGAGAAACTGTGATACGAGTAGTTTTTTTGAACCATGATCTATGGTGGTGTATTTAATTTATCCGAGGTAAGTACTATGTATAAACTGTGATGATTAACTAACGGTCTTTCTTTTGAACATGTAGACAAGATGACAGCGATGACGCAATTTTATCATGTGCATCTTGAAATACTGAAGTGCCTTTGTGATAGTCACCAATAGTACTAAAATATTTATTGTACGCTACAATTACTTCTACGTCTGCGAATAAAATTTTTGAGCTCGAGATCATAGATATAAATACGAATTAAATATTTCACATTAATAACGAATTCCTTCCAGTAGATTACACATCGAGTACCTTTCGAAAATGATTCACTGAGTGCGATGCATCTTCTTGTTGTTAAAATTAAAGTCAAACACTTTTTGATAAGTTAGCTAATCGAATATAAGATCATTGTGATTTAGTCACTGAGTTTAAACTTAACGACAAGTACATGCACTAACGAACTTCCCAGTGATATTCATCATCCAATACAAACATCACGATGCTCGCGGTCACCCAACCTTGACTCTTCAAATTTTACACTGTTCGGTCGACTTATGAAAATTGTCTCAATACATTCCCAGTATAACTTTTTCGCCATAGAATGCATGTTTTCAGCCGCCCAATCGATTTAATTACTTGGGCGGCAAAAAACATGTATGCAGGCGGCGAAAAAGTTAGACTGGTTGTATTTATTGTTAAATTTGTTCTCCAGTATATTCTTTGGAGTTCACTGCCGAGTGGCAGCTCCTTCCTCATTCTAATGTCAGTCATTACCTGATGCCAGAGTAAGTCTTATGATGGTGGTTATAATAACGGTGTAATGAGTAGAAAAATGCTGACGTTCAAGGGTTAACATAGCACTGAGAGAGCGTACACCACCGGTGCGTACGTCACTGTGCGTCAGCCTTCAGTTGCCTATTGATTCCCTGATGTATTATTGGCTGTCAGACAAATTTCCCAGATTTATTATGACTTTGACCTCCAGCTGCATTCTCGTGCAACGCTAGTTGTTGCTTCTATTTTTTACTTGAGCTACTATGAGTCTGTAAAATGTTTCATATTCTCTTTGAGTAGATATGTTTCATCGTCATGAAACTTGAAAGCCCCCGTGTGATAATCTAACACTTATGAAAACAAATGTTTAGAAACTGCTGATTTCATTGCTGGAAGTTTCTGTTCTACTTTTTCAATTAAATCGACAAGAACTACATATGTGTTTGTCAAGTATAATCAGCTGGTATGTAGAGTTAATATTTTCACATGGCACGCATACGCTGGGCCACATTTTAAGCTCTAAGTAAATTTAAAAAGCTTCTGTAAGGTTTGACTCGAATTGAAAATTGAAAATGTAAAAGCACATACCTCAGTTCTTCTTCTGTACAAGATAGAAGCTGGGTCTAGGGTCAAAGCACAAGTCAAAATAAAATAAACTTTACTGATTTTCAGTTCTCTCGAACACGTACGAAGTTTTTGTAAGAGGCCTACTGAGCTGTGCCTCAGGGTGCATGATTTTGCGTAGTTAGACACTTTTAGGTAGTACAATGTTACTCACTAAAACTTTTGTTCATAGAAAAATAGGAAGTTGATTGGTGCTCGTGACTTATTTTATTACTGCTTTAACTACTTAAATTTTTGTTAGCTTCGAACCCTGAAAGATGTGACAAATAAGAGCTTTCCAGGTTAATGTGAGATTTGTCATTCTTTAACGAATAGGTTGATTTCCTGTCTTTTTTAAAATGGGCATTCTTTTCTCGGTTATCGGTCAGAGTAGACGTGGCATCATGTTATGAGACCTAGAACTGCCTGAATTAACTTAATGGCATCCGCTTTTTATCGGAGTTTTGCTTGAAAAATAAGACGAAATTCTTTGTGAATATGGCTGGCATCTAATTCGGCTGACGCTTCTTGGTTATTGCCTCTTCGACTCACGTCAAATTTTCTCATTATTCGCTGAACGCTCTGAAAAAACTCTTTTCGTGAGTTATGGTGACCCACGTTACGTTTTGTAATATAGTGACTCACATTTTCATAACTTTTAAAGTATTTCACGAGCAGGAAACTTCTCATATTGAAGAGTTTTAGAATTTAAATTGCGCACTGATATAATTTGCGGTTGAGGGATGATTGAATGAAGACAGAGTTGTGTATTTGTGTCTTTGAGAAAACTTCTTTCTGAGAGTACTTTTATATCATTTAAAGGTTCTTTAGGTGATGAATATAAGTACAATTCATGATGATGATGCAACAAATTTTCATTAAGTTATTTACCTCTAATTTCAATGCTAAACATCGCTCTTTCGCTCATAGAAATTTAGTCAACCCAACATATTTTGTCCTGCATGAGGAAGAGATATTATTGGAAACAAAAACCTGTTTTATAAATATTTTTCCCAGCCCTTGAATACCTGTTCGAAGTTCAATTGAATTAGATGCGTTGAACATTTCTTCACGTGAAGGAATGCTTTGTTGCATAAATAACATGGCAGCTACTTCACATTTTTCACCTAATAATCAGAAAGCAAGCTGGACAGTCAGCCCGAAACGTTCAGTTTTATTTGATCATTTTTAATAAAAATGACTTTACGTGTAACAATTTTCGCCTTGCTTTTTATGCTCAAGCTTAGAAGCATCAACGCTGGAGTTATTTTAGATAATAACCAAAACGCATGATTAAGAATGCTGTGCGAGCCCGATGTGTGAAGTCTCCAAGAGCTCAGGCGATCCTCGAGTTACACGTCATCTTGTGAGAACTTTAACTTGAACACATAAAAAGTAGCGCCAGTTACTCCCAGTTTATGAAAGCTTAAATCAAGCATCGTGTCAGCGGAATAACTGGCCATTGTTTTGTCCGTATAAGAAAATGTTCACATGCCATAATGTACATACAACTCGAAGATCGACTGTAATCGCACTCTTCCACTAAAAATTTACCTCAAGGTAAGCCGCTTGTGTCTAAGTCGAGAAGTGATCGTGATCTTTTATGGAGACTTCTCTCATCCTCAGTGAATATCTCTTGAAACAAACGAGGCTCTCACATCCACTCGTGCAGTTTAATCCAAAACTTGAGGAAGCGAAGCCCCTCAAGTTGCGCTGAGGTCGAGGCAGTGCTCTGTGACGGATCAGAGCGCTGGAGTGTTCCATGATCTTCTGGGAAGTTTGTTCAAGCTTTCCTAATTCTGACATGCAGATTACTCTCTTGGGTGGGGCTAGAGAGCTTGCATCTCTGCTGTTTCTCGGAGTTTGTGCGTTTCCAGGATGTCTCTCCAGGCGTTTTTCCGGGATGTGTCCGTGCGTCTTTTCGGACCTTCCTTGACGTCATCTGAAGTATTCATAGGTGAGCTCGATATTAAAGTATTAGTTGCAGGCACTGTGTATAACTGGACTAAGATAACAGTGAGTATTTCAATAATTTCAGTGCAAACTAGAAGAAATATTACGGGATTTAGCTGTGATCTTTACCTCACTTTATGACCATTTATTATCCAACATGTTCTTCTCAACTCGGATCACCAGCTCGGATCGTCCTGGAAATTTCTTTGTCCCATGCCCCCAAAAAAATTCTCCAGGTTCTTTTACAGCATACGTTTCAGGTGTAAGGTAGAAGGAAGTCCATGCTTCAGGCTCCAGAAAACAACGAACCATGGAGAAAAATCTGTTAGTTTTCATCACGCAATGATAAGATCCAGGAATTCTTCATCCCAAATAGTGGAAAGGGTTCTAGCCACAGCTGTGTTCTTGCGGCGTAAGAGAGTGTGCTGCCTCTTTGAAGAGTGAATGGTCTGTTTGAGGCAAAATTTTTAGCTTAGGAACTAAATTTGTTACGTCGTAAGAATCTGTAGTTATTTTCATATTTCGAAGAGAAATAAGAGGATATTTCTTTTGTTCAAAAAACTAGTAGGTTTTAAGCGTCTGAAAACTATTCTTTAGGAATCTAGAATATCTGGAAGGAAATTTCAAGCACACTGTTAATACGGTGGTTGAACCCTGTTGCAACCAAAAACAGTATCTAGTTTGAAAACATGATGTAATTTATGCAAATACCTTTCTTGGGAATGCGCAGAAAAAGCTCTGGCTCAGCGGTCCTTTTTCCTTTTTGAGGTGTGAGAGTTGCTGACGCCTTTAAATCTCAAATGGCGGCAGCCTGGAGGTTTTTCCAATATTACTACCAACTTCTTTCATCCTCATTAATTTCTGTGACTAACGGCCTCATTTTCGATTCAGTCTGACCCTTGCTCTGACAGTTTTGATATATTTTGGAGTGTGAGGAATCCAAGGGCGACCATTTCGAGGACGGTATTATAAAGTTCGTTCATCTGACGCAGAGAGTGACAGGCTATGGATTTTGGCTTCGTCAATGATTCGAGCGTCCCTGATTTTGTCTTACCTATGCTGTGGAGCTCAGCAACTGCTGCTTGTTTATTACATACCTCACTTGCACCATATTTGATATATAAGCATGTTAAGCGAAAGATTATGGAAGATTAGATAAACCACACAATTATGAAACGAAATCTCAAGAAGCGAGGGATTTTAATAAATTTCAATTTATGTCTAAGGTTTGTTCAAAAACTTAAACCTGCACCATACACTCTGAAGCATGATCCTTCCCAACCAGAAATACAAGCTCAAGTCAGCCCCGAAAACTCTCTTTGACATCACGTACAATGCCTCGAGGAATTTTCTCCCGTGCTTTTTCGAGCTAGTGCTTTAAATGTTGTATGGGCGATGGCACTTGTTTCTGATGTAAGAAAAATGTTTCAACGATCGTTTGCTGTTTCTATACTGTTACTTGACCGTCTGCTGTTACGTTGGTGTTCAGCTGGCACTATTGTTAATATTACTTACTAGTGCCAGCATTGATAGATGCATTGGCCATGCCACTCGTGCCGTGCAGGTAGGAAATGAGTTGCTTATGTCGTTTTCTTTTGCGCCCCACGGAAACGCTCCAGGAGCTTTTTTATTTGTCGGTTATATATATTAATTTTTATTAAATTTGTTTCGTTAAATGATTTCACTTGTCATAACACTTTTTTATTTGATGTGGGGTGATCTTATTGGTTAAAACCGTGCTTTTGGTCTGAGTACTCAACGGATATTAGCATAACTGATGTTATTATACCACGACTGCCAGCGGCTAGATATGGGTAGACAATGGATGCACGGAAATTTGCCATCAGGAGCAGGAAAGGTACGGCAATAGCTTGCAGATGCGAGATGGTTGACGTGATGTGTAACTAATGTTCCTTAAAGAGGGAGTGAGTGTACAAGACGGGGTTTTTTACTTTGCATGGTATTTAATGTTTTTCTTTATTCACGCTGCTATTGAGCCTTTGTCATCTCTTTTAGATTTTTTCGTTTTTTTCTGAGAATAATTTCTTTTCTATGTTGAATCTTCTTACAGTTGTTTAAGTCATTTTCGTCAATTCAACTCATCAGCTCTCATTTTAGATAGTCTACAAAACGTTCGTTGGTAGCTCATCCGTCGCATGCTTTAACTTCAGTCGCTTGTCTTCATTTCGGTTGCTTGTCTTTACTTTCGTCGCTTGCCTTTTTTGGTTATCAGTTGCTACTCTGGCGGTTGATTTGTTGCATAATTATTATATTTGCTTCTGCATAGTTGCATTTTTGTATTATAGTTTCATCGGTTCCGGTCAATATTGAATTTAATGTTGTCAACGATTTCAATAATTTCATTGCCACATAAGAGTTATGTAGTACAATTGAAGACGTTTTACACGAATGACATTGTGCTCGCAAATGCTTAGTTTTCGAAATATTCAACTTTGAAGTTATAACAACGTCGCTAATAAAAATGAACAAACGGACATGTAAATAAGCAGAAATTTTTGATGTAACGATAGGTGAGGTTAGGTTAGGTAAAGTTGGGTTAGTTAAATAAACTAACCTAAGTAAACCTAAAATAACTTAACTTAGCCATACCGAGGCTGATGTCTTCAGCCAAAAAACTTCGCGCGTCCGCAAAATGCCGGAAGAGCCATATCGAAACTGCCGTAAATGCTATTCTTACCTTAACATTACTTATGCTGTATCTCGAAAACTTAGCATTTGCGAGCACAATATCATTCATGTAAAACCTTTTTAAAATGTCTCTAATTACCTATAAGTTCTTAATGAAATTATGAAAGTCGTTGACACCTTTAAATTCAATATTGACCTCAGTTCCAATACAGTTGAATTTGTTTCTAAATTGCCCCATTTGTTAGAAAAATTTCTACAAATGTTGCCACGCTATAATATTTGATGTCACATCACTTACTTTTGTGGAAACATTATTGCTTCAAGTTACACATCCTAGTGAAATTCACTATTGGAATATGGTTCACTTTAGGATTTAGGATATGAATCACAGTCGGAATAAAGTTCACTGTGGGAATGGGGTTCACTTTAGAATTAAGGATCACAGTAGGAGTAAAGTTCATGTAGGTTTGAAGATCACTGTAGGGATAAACTTCACTGTAGGAATAGGATTCACAGTAGGACTGTAGTTCACAACGATGACCCTTCAACTTATGTCTGCTATTCTAGCTTCTCCGGGAACTTCATGAGCTCCTCTCGGTAACGTTTGGTGACATTGGCTGTCCTTGTCAGAATACCGCGGGTACTAGTTCTCCTCAGCGGTCACCTAAGCTCTGCTCGGCAACATCATCAGCTGTAATTTTTATCAAACAATGTTCTGTGTTGAACTTTGTTGTCAGGTGCACGCTATTTTCAACTTACTTCTGTGTTATGTTTGTACCAGGAACTTGTGCACAAGGGTGTGCAAAAATATTGTGATGCGATATTTCCTATTTTCTGAAGCTTCGAGATGGCTGCGAATCCGGTTTAAATATTATTTTAGGAGTTACTTTGGGTGAATCATATTCAAAAATATCTCTCTCCGTCTATCTCTTTACACCCTCTTAATTTGGCTGTTGCTGTTGTTTTGTTAATGGCTTCTTTAGTTCTATAACATAGGTTGTGTTTTAATGCTTAATGATAACAGTGAAACCTTTTACAGAAAGGGAATCCAAGTGAATCAACTGTCTCGCAAACTAGCATGAATACTAATAATAAAAACACTTCCTGTTGCCCACAAAATCGACTTTTCATTGAGTGTGGACACGGTTTACACCTCACTTTGCCCGTTGAATTAACTTTCCATGTATGTAGGGTGGACACTGTCACACTTCACTTAGTGCACTGAATTGGCTTCCTAGTGTTAATACGGTTTCACTTCACTTTGTGCATTGAATCGGCTTCCCATATAGTGTGAATAGGGATAACACTTCACCTCGTGCACTGAATCGGGTTTCATTCAGTGTGGATTACGTTACTCTTCACTTTGTGCACTGAATCGGCTTTTCACGTAGTTTAGACACAGCTTTTACTCCACTCTCTACACTGAATCGACCTTCCATGTTGTGTGAATACGATTTCACTTCACTTTGCCGACTGAATCGGCTTCCCATGTTGTGTGGACAAGGTCACACTTCACTAAAATTTGTGCACAGAACCAACTGTCGTGCACAGCAGTTCCCGGCAAGGCTTCCCAATTCATTGCTTGTCGATACCGTCGCCGAATCTCAAGTTTCCGAGCGAGGCTCTCCGCCGACATATCGCGTTTGATAATAATTCGGTCTGAGAAATTCTGTGGCGCTCAACTGGAAGGATTTCATAGAAACGGAAATACGCAGCAGGAACAGTGGAGGGTTTGCGAGATGAAACCGCTGTAGTTTATTCGTCAGATTACTCAGATGGAATTAGAGAAACGAATTTCTGGCTCGAGCTTCAGCATGATAAATCTTGTTAGATTTGCTTGTATAATGATATAGGACCAGAGTTCAGAATTCGGTTGTAACTGACTCGTTTCTGCCGCAAATGACAGCGCTATTTAGGTTACTTTGACTTCCGTTGACCAAATTGTACAGCGTGGAGCGCAAGCATAAAATTTGGCGCTTCCTCAAATTTTGGACTCAGACCGCTGCCAGCAATTTTGAATAAAGAAATCACGCGTATTGGAGCATTTTTTACTGTTAAATAGAAATTGGGCCACTCTACAAGCTGTTCGTCAAAAGCATAAAGTTGTAATGAAATTGTTAAGCCCAAAAATGATTAATATGTTGTCTTTTGCTGGACTTCAATGCTTGAGTGAATCTAAACTCAAGTGTTTTTATGAACAGGAAAATGAAGTAACAGCTTAATTTTCGGAAATATAAATTCAGTTTCAGAAATTGTTCTGAAATAGTCGAGAAAAATATTCGTCATTAGTACGGCTAGATCTCTTTGGGCATATAACCATTATATGTTATATAATATAACTATTATATGAGGAGTTGATTGTGAAACCATTATGTGAGGAGTTGAAATGAGGTCTAACGCTGAAAGTCAAGTATGGCCTTCCCTTCATTGATTTTTTGAATTTAGATTTTTGTTTTGTTGTGGAACGACTAGTGAAGTAGCGTTACAATTATTGGCCCAGCTAAAAAACTTTTTTCAATTTTTGAAGGAAGTTTATTTAAAGGTAAAAACTGATCTGACTTGAGAACAAACTTCATTTAATTGGTTAGTTACTGAAAGAGTCTGCCCAAGCCAATATTGCTCGGGAGTGTGAATATTCCTTTGTCTGTTGATGCTGCTGTGGATTCATTATATTTTTACTGTAGGAATCTTCCTTCATGTTAATATGTAGAATATTTTTAATTTAATTTATTTCACTACTTTTTTTAAACGATAGGCTGTAAATATTTTCAGTCCTTGTTTGTAATGTTGAGCTTTACATAAAACGTTATTTTTGCACCTAGGGAGAATGTCGCTTCACTTGGAACAACTATTTTAGGTATAAAATATTGCTATCAGGTTTGTTTCATGATTCACCCGGACATTGATTTACATTGATTTCAATATTTTGAAAAAATTGCATGCTTTCTTTCCACACCATATATGGGAAATGGGTACCTCGCTCTTTTCTCTCTTTAGAATACTTTATTGTGGTTATAAAAGCCCAAACTAGCTTATCTAATGTGTGCGGGGAAGTCGTTCTACTTTCTCCGGCGTATGACCTACCAAATCACCATGTCTCATTTTGGTTCAACTTGAAAAGTTTCTCTCAGTGGTGCGAAGCTTACCCAAAATCGCTGTACTTTCACGCTTGTTGTTAATCTATTTAAAAAAAAACGAGGATAATTTTACTACCTTTAGTCTCATTTAACTCAAGTTCCATACCTCTTGCGTAAGGAATACTTTAGAACTCTGGACCCAGAAGGAATAGAGAAATGAGCACACAAAGCAACGGTGGGACACTAAAGACAACATATAGGAGGGGCCACAGACACCTCAATTGTAGATGTTCCCATTTCCCCTGGTGGCGCTCAGTAACGCGAGAGGACAATACGGGAATTTGGAGCAGGTGTTGCGTGTGCAGCCAACGCGAGAGCGTAGGTGCAGCGTTCGGTCGTTTCAAGCCCACTAGTAAAATAACAGGTTCGCATTCAGCACTTGCGTTACACTTTGAACGCGATGGGTTGAACTGAAGTTCAGTATTCAACTTAAATTTAAAGTCAATGGTAGAAAGCAATTTTGAAATTAGCAAACGTTACCTGGATCATGCCTTCATTTAGCTTCAATTATTTAGGTATTGGTGGGTTACCTGTCGTCACTTGTTTAGTGGAAAAAGTGAAAAATGTAATTGTTCTAGGAATATTGAACTGATGATCTGGACAGCATGAATGGATTTTTCATGAGAGAAGGTATCCCTGCTGATTTATATTATTTCTAATGCAATTTATCTACTTTCCAAATATATAATAAAATATCTGGGGCCTTCCTCTTCAGTTCTTGGAAGATCCCAGAAATTTATTTTAGCGTCAAAAGAAAACAAAAATTGCAAATAATAAAAATTAATGATAATGAAATTAAGTTAACCTAACTCAACCTAAAATTACATCAAAAGGGAACTATAAATTCTAAGTGGTGACAGATAACCCTCAAGTACCATTATTTATGAAAATTGAGTTTGTGACCACTGGTCGGTGAGCAGCATTATAAAAAGCCCCTCCGTGGCCACCGGTGGTTCACGTTGCAGTCAAAGGGAAAATGTTTCCGAAAGCCGCAAAGGCCTACTCGAGCTCACTTAACGCGTTTTTTGCGAAGGGACTCACCGGTGGTCACTGAGGATTTTCAGAATGTTGCTGACTGACCTACAGTCACTAATTAAATTTGTATAAATGCTAAATGAAAGCTAAATAAAAGCATGTTCCAGTCAATGTTTGCCATTTTCAAAATTGCTTCCCGTAATTGACTTAAGATTTGAATTAAATATTGATCTTCAGTTTAACCCATCGTAGGAAACGTGTTAACGCTGCGAAAATGTGGGACGAAATAACGGTAGGTTATATCGAGGCAGACTCATTGCTAATGTTTATACAGTTTAGAAAATACTGAATAAACTAACTTCAAGGCATGAAACATACCCGAATGAACCTATTAAGGCATGGATCTATTTCTCCTTTCTGTACCATAACAATCTCTTTCTCCCTTCAGGGAGAGAAGAGTATTGTTACGTGAGGAATCAGTACTCCCAAGGGGAAGTTTTCAAGTTCTGAGCTGGAGATTATTTAGGCATTCCTTAAGTTGAAATGGAATAATTGGTTGTGGTTTTGATATGAACCTTTATTATTCCATTCATTGCTTTTTTTCCATCACATGTTCCATTCTTTTTCAAGTTTTGTTATACGTCGTGAACTTCTTTTAACCTTGCTGTTTTTATGCACACTGCACAGGGTGTGGAGAACACCTCGTCAGATTCCTCGTTTCCTTTGTTATATACTAAATGGCTCCTCCCATTTTTTGCTGTCTTGGAAACCCTTTTCGAAAAAATTCAACTTCATGGAAAAGTTTAGAAAAATTAAACCAACTCACATTCTAATCTATACTTCTACTGTGAGTGGCAGGCTATTCCCCTCAATACACCACCACAATACACTCCTCCTTTTCAAGCCATCACATCTACTCCTCCCTACTAGACCATCACAACCTGTTTTTCCTTATTACGCTGTCAACAATGATTCCTTCGAATTATCCCATCGTCATCTATTCTCCCACACCTTCGCCGTCAAAATCTAGTCCCTCCCCTCTCATTACACTGCCTTCATCTATTCCTCCTTATCACGCAATCTCAATTTATTCTCTCTCATTACGCCATCTCTAGTAATTCTCTCTCATCAGCTCATCCCCAGCTACTCCCTCCTCACTAAGCCATCTCTAGCCGTGCATTTCCTTCTCGTAAGCCACGCTCAGTTATAAACTTCTTAGTAACACGTTAGCTGGGGCGATTTAAAGTACATACATACATACATACATATACCAGGCCTCTCCTCCCTATGGGAGGGTAGCCGACAGCAAGCCACAATCAATCACCCTTAGTCACTAGGATGCGAGAGAGGCAGCACTGGCCGCACCAGAACTGCCAGGATCAGCAGCAGCCCAGCACAACCACCTTCCACAGTCAGGCCCGACACCATAGCTGGTTTACCCCGACCGCTTCATTGAGTGCAGCCCCTCCCCCCGCACAGGACAGGTCAACCCCATCACACGCGGGCAAGCTCCCAGTACAGCGTCAAAAATAAAATTACCTTCTTATGCACTGCCCCCACTCACTTCTGTCCGCAGTCATCCCTCTCGCCACATCCACAGTCAGACCCCTTTCATACAAAGCACGCTTCACCCCATCCATCCAACTCATCCGTGGACTACCTCGCACTCTAATACCACTCACTTCCGACAAATAAATCTTTTTCATCAGCCGCTCAACATTCATTCTTTCAACATGCCCAAACCATCCAAGCACTCTTTCATCCACTCGCCTGCTCAGCTTTTTGATAACCCCCGTCTGCCCCCTAACCAACTCATTCCTCATCCTATCTCTTCTTGTCACTCCATACATGCTCCTCAAACACTTCATCTCAAACACATCCATCCTCCTCCTCTCAGCTATTCTCAAACCCCAGGACTCTGCTCCATACAACAAAACTGGCACAATCAAGCTTTCATACAGTCCCCTCTTAGCATTCATACTCAAACTCCTTCATTCAAAAACTTTCCTCATTGCACCCAATGTCTTACAGCCTTCACTCACTCGATGCCTCACTTCTACTTCCATACTATCCTTAACAGCCGCATCCGACCCGAGGTACCGAAAATGCTCTACCTCTTCTAACACTTCAACATTTATCCTCACATCCAAAGTTCCAAACACTCCACCTCTTGAACATCTCATCACCTTACTTTTATTCACATTTATCCTCAGTTTACGCCTTTCGCACACTCTACCAAACTCTGCAACCAGTCTCCTCAGTTTTTCCTCTGAATCAGCCACAAGCGCTGTATCATCTGCAAATAACAGCTGACACATTTCCCAATACACACCATTTCGTCCCACCAACTGCGCACCTTTTCCCAACACTTTGGCATTCACTTCCCTCACCACACCATCAATAGACAAATTAAACAACCACGGCGACATCACACATCCCTGTCTCACACCAGTCAAAACTGGAAACCACTCACTCACCTCATTCCCTACTCTCACACATGCTCTGCTCTCAATGTAGAAACTCTTGATCGCATTCAACAGTCTCCCACCCACTCCATACAAGCTCACAACTTGCCACAGAGCCTCACGGTCCGCTCTGTCATACGCCTTCTCTAGATCCATAAATGCCCAAAATACATCTCATACATTTAAAGTGAAGTTCAATTTTAAACTCGAAAGGAAAGTAAATTTAGCAATCACTTTTGAAAATTCACATTGATTGGATAGTGCTGTCATTTAGTTTTGTTAAGTATTCATGACCCCTCAGGGGGATACAACTATTGTATCTATGGGAATTAGCGCTCCCAGGGGGAAAATGTAAGGGCCCGAGCTAAGGGTTAGGTAGGCTTCCTCTTTGTTGAAATAAAATAGGTTTTTGTTCTGTTACGGACCATCTTATTTCGGTTCACTGCTGTCCTGTTTTTCAGCTCCTACCACTTTCTTCTTCAACTTTTTCTTGTTTCATGAACTTCTTTCTTTGCTTACTGTTTCTGTGCACCTTGTGCATAGATTCCGCGTTCCCTCAACTCCATACTAAATGGTGCCTTCCTCCTTCCTCTCTTAGAACATCTTTGTCGTGGTTAAGGGAGGCTTAAACTTTCTTATATAATAATAATAATAAGTATTCATGAAAATTAACACGTTGACTGTGTATGCGTGGCTGCTACCGTTGGTTTTGTTAGGTTGTCAGTGGCAAAGTTAAAATCCCGGTTGTATACTGTCCGAGTACATTTTTATTCTGCCTAAGCAGTGTGCAAGATAAAACTGCACGATGAAATTTTACCGTGGGGACTGAATAACATTTTGAAAAAGGTTTTGAAATAACTGATGTTGTACACAATTATACAGGTGCGTATATGAGCAATATACCCAGAGGTACAGAAATGATTTACCAATACATAGTCAGCGAGTTACGTTTGTAATTATTGATCAGTCAACAGCATTTTGAAAATCCCATCAGTGTCCACCGGGGCCTCATGCCGCTTAAGTGTTAAACCGTCTCACTCTATATCATTTTCGTCCTACACACTACCATGCCAATTCATACATTTCAGAGATTCCTTCAAAATTCATGAAACTCGTGCCTCTTTCCCATTTCGTCCATTCTCATGCCCCTTTCTAATTTTCACCCCTCGTGTCCCCCATGGAGACATCAATTGCGAAGTACGTTCAGTATTTCCGCCATTGAGACCCCCCATGTTGACTCTTGGAATTGACTTCAGGTCTTGTGGACTACAAATCGTCTTTGTTCGTCAGTGGGACAGTGAAAGACGTCCTGTAAATAGAGCTCTCGAGTTACTCCTGTAGCTTCGGTCGGCCCAGCAGTTAGATATTTCGCAGCGTTCGTTTCACAAATTACGGACTTAAATTTACTTAAACAAGCGGCAATTCATTACTGGACTGGCGGGCGACGTCGAGCGAGAATTTACGCGATGGTGGTGAGTGTCTGTAATTTTACCAACGTGATGTAAAAGTATTACTTGCATCGTTTTGGATTTGTGTGATGTTTTCGCTTTTCGTCGAAAGTAGCACCTGATTTTTACATCGAATTTTATGTTTGACGCTTATAAGAATCACCCTCTTAAACTGAGATTCGTATTTGTTTCATTTTTAATTTACATGAATTAACAGCTCTTTGAATCAAATTTTGATCGCATAGCAATTCCCTGTAAGGATTTTTCGGCAATGCCAGAGCAATAAACTACGATTTCCAAACCAAATGATGAAATGCAGAAAGAGTAAATGACGTAAATTCGGTCACTCCACTGATGCGTTGCTGCGGGGAAAGCACCGTTCCCACGGTAGAGGAAACAAGGTAGGGTCAAACCAGTCGTTTTTTCATCGACTGTGTGGGTTTGGTGACGTTACGGCAACGAACCAATGGTAGCGCTCATATTGTTTCTGGTAGCACTGCTACTCCCAAATCCGGCCTAACGACATAGGGTTTTGTGACGTCATGAAGTTGGTTTGAAATAAAGCCTTTCTATTGGCTAGTCGAACAAGAAGAAGTGTCTTTTTCCGCATAGAAATGACCCTACCTTGTTTTCTCTACCGTGACCGTTCCAGAGCTCGCCTTAAGGCTGAGGTCAGAGATATAAGCAGCGCGTTTATCGTGGAGACGAAGCTCTGGTATTTTGGATGCGGTGGAGCGCCGTGCCGTGAGCAGGCTCCTCTTAATAAAGAATGACAGGACAACGAGCAAATGAGGTCGTCGAGGGCAATGAATGGCTTTCTTTGTGTCGGTGCGCAAATTGGTACTCGCTTTGTCCCGGCAGAAATGTAATCCCGCGGTCCCTTATTGTGATCAAAACGTCATTTTTGCCTCGGATCTAAGAGCTCTCATCAATGAGCGAATGCCATTCCATCGCTTGGTTTTTCTTTATTACTCCGCGCTGGAGCGAGCCCACTTCGCCATGGTGAGGAGAATATTTCCCTTTTTAATTCAATAGCGACAGTTTTTGTTCTCGTACTACAACGGTGGTTTAAATGCTGCGATACAGTGAACAACTCGCTTCTATCGCTGCGGCTGTTTTATGCGGAAACATATTCTCAGATTTGTTTAAAATAATTTCGTGTTCGTTTTTGAAAAGACGTTTCATTCTGGCGGTAATACTACAACATGAGTCAACTATTATAATTTATTGGATTTAGAAAGGATATTTAGGAGAACGTCCAGCCTGGTAAGTAAACATAAAACCGACACTGAACAAGACTGATTTGTCACATTGGTTGTGCTGCACTTGCCGTCAGGGTAATTTAAAATCAAAGCACCAGAAATGAGGTGAAGATTGCTTCATTCCTATCTCTTCGGTGCGCTGCTAGAAAATATTCCACCCCCTGTGCACTTTACGTTAACCATTTGATGATTAAATTATCTCCTAGCGAGCAGCATCTTTGAATCTTACGTGAGTTATCAATGAAAAGGAAATATGGTTTGAATTTATGAACTAATTATTTCAAGTAATTAAATGCCGTTAAACATTTCTCACGTCTTTCAGAAATGACAGGGAACAAATGTTCGAAAATTAAAAGTGAACTTAAAGTAAAAGGGTAGAAAGTTAGATAGTATGGAAATTCAAAGTGAATTGATGAAATAAATTTTCATTTACTCAATTTTGCCGCTTGCCCCATAATATAGGCGAAATTAATTTAATTGTTTCGATAGGGTATCTTTATACTAGGCTGGGAATAGTTATTGTGTATTTAAGGGAATTAATTCCTGAACTGAGGGCATAGGTAGTCACAGAGGGTGCCCTAATACTGATCTGAGGGTATAAGTATTTACACACGGTACCCTAATACTGAATTGAGGGTATAAGTATTTACTCACGGTACCCTAATACTGAATTGAGAGTATAGGTATTTAAACACTGTACTGTTATACTGAACTGAGGGTATAGGTACTTACACACGGTATCCTAATAATGAACTGAGGGTATGTGTATTTACACACTGTACCGTTATACTGAACTGAGGGTATAAATATTTAACCAGGTAGGTCAACACTGGGCTAAGGAGCTTACTTAAATGAGTGTTCGAAATTCTATCTCTTTTGAAATTCAAATTTCATAGATATTGCAGAATTCGCATCATTTTTCAATGCAATAGATGTATCGAGCATTCAAAATCATTGACACAAGCAATGTAGATAGAAACAATTAAAATTTGTCACTAATTTTCCAGGGATGTAACCTCGATATTCGCTAAGAAAATACGGTTCTTCAGGCCGCCGTCACACGGAGACCAAATGGTAACGTTTCGTCCTAATCACCTACAGTCAGCGGCACTACTCGGTCTGTCTAGCGCCACGATTCCGTCAGATTTCAGCCTTAATTTAGGACCAGTTCGGTCAAACTAATGCTGAAATCTGATTGATTCGTGACCCTGGACCAACCGAGTAGTGCCGCTGACTGTAGATGACTATGATGAAACGTTACCATTTGGTCTCCGTGCGACAGCGGTCTTACATTCATGGGACAGGATTTTCAATCCCCTCACCCACTGTATGGTGTTGGAGGTTACTTGGTCAGGTTGTGTCTCGTAATGGAACAGCTGGCTTTAAAAGTTCATCTGCCGTCTTGCTAACCTACGAACTGTTTTCTGGCCAAAACCCCTACTTAGAAGTTTTACCAAAGACGATTTAAAGACAATGACTCTGCAGCATTTCATGGTCATTTTCGCTCAAATTTAATTAGGGAAAACTCAAACATGGGATTTAAGCGGGAAAGAGAAAGAACGTAGGCTGTGTCGGCAGACGACTTTTACTACCGACTGTACCATTAGGACAATGTAATATGTTCCGAAATTATGTCTCGGATGCAAAATTCTGTGAAGAGATTTTAGAAAAGTTCGACTTGCCGCTGTCTTCGCACTTAAATTGATGAAAAATTTTTTCGCAAGGGCATGTCTTTCAAGTGAGCGTAGAATTTTTTGAAAGGTTTTATCATCAAAAGTCTGCTGAGAAAATTTTCTAAATGGAAATTACTTACAAAGAGTAATCTTTTAGCCCTTGAACATTGAAAGTGAAATTCTTCCTTCTCATACTCCCAGAGATGCAAGGTACAGCCACGCATCCAATTAACTAGTCTCTTAATAGAAAATATAAATAAAGCAAGTCTACCAGCGCGCGCGCACCCTCGGTGATGGACAGAGAATTGAATATATACGTGTGTGTAATTAGAGACCAAATTTGAGCAAATATCCGTAATATGCACCGAGCTCTTCGGTTAATTATAAAATTTTGAGTACGTTAGCGTTAGCGAAAAAATGCTAGTTTAAATTCAATACCGCAAAATTAACAAAATGGTTCAGTGGTTACATAAACTGCCATGGCGTGGTTATTTTCGAAGCGTGTTGTTGCTTTGGTAGTTCTTCAATTGCCAAGTTGTCCACTTTTTTATTGAACTGGGTAATAAATGTGATGGTTGTTCAATTGACAATTTGGTCCTGTAGTTCTTTTATTGGTTCTTTGATTCTGTAATCGTTGAACTGGCTAGCTGGTATTTTAATTATTTCAAGAGCTGGAGGATGCCGTGGTTATTTAACTTCGGATTTTTTTCTGTAGGTATTAAACTGGCTAGTTTGTGAAGTAGTTACTTAACTAGCTTTTTGGTTCTGTAGCTATTGAACAGTCTAGTTGATGCGGTACTTATTAAACTGGCTACTTGTTGCGGAAGTTAATAAATTGGCTAATATTTTGGTTCTTAATTCTTTGTCTAGCTTTTAGAGCAATAATATGATAGGCTAATAGAATGAGTATATAAATTTATAAATTCCTTGTGTTTAGCTGATTTTCCAAATCCTAAACTGGCTTATTGGATACGAATACTGGAATGAACGCCCATATTTCAAATTACGTTTATTCATTGAAAATGCAGTTGAAACTGTTATAATTGTTCATTAATGGATGATTAGTTTTGTGTTTACTGTTATTTAAAAGAAGGAAAAGCTTTTCATTGCCTTGTAGACTTCCGTATTCGAAATTGTTTTGTGCCTGAATGGTCTGAAAAAATTGATTTTCATTTCATTGGGCATTCTCCATAAACATGGTATAAACGTTCATTCCTTCCATATTTTAGAGAATAAAATAGAAATATTTCAGAAATGAAACCTCAATAATGACTTTGCTTACATCAATTACAGCGGAGAGACGTCATTCATAACTACATATCAGAAACAGGATCGAGCAAGAAAGATGCTGAAAAATTTTAATATTTGGCTGCCACTTGGACACTAACTCGACGAACACGCATTCAAGTCCGAGAAGCCATTTTTATTTGAAATACAAGACCATAAGCGCTTCCTTCTGTTTGTCCTCATGGCCTCGAAGGAGATTTAAATCGTCGTAAAAGAGATTGTAACCTGAAAATAACCCGGATTTGGGAGCGCTCGCGATTTTCTCTCGAGAATTGCGGGGCTGGAAAAGAATTTCCGTAAAAAATATCACTTTATGACGCGTGCTGCAACACGGAGAGGCTCTTGAACTCACGCTAGTGTCGGATTTGCATTTCATCTGCTTAAACAGGCACGTGTGACCAGATAATAAATCGGAAATTATTCCTGTCCCTTTCATTGTACGAAAAAAATGACTTCAAGTTTTTCTTCCACGTCTTCTCTTGTCATAAAGCCTCCATCGAAAATTGATGAGCATCGTTTATAGACTTAGATCGATCCATTCCCCCTCGTGATGCAGCGTAGATACAAAAATTTCAAATTCTGTCGTATTACACAGCATGAAAGGGAGCAATCCTTGCTTCCATCTAGGTGTGGAGCGTCCACCTCCTTATTTTTAGTTCTTTCCAGGACGCAGAGCTTGGATTCAAACTAAGCTGCAGTTCACTTAGGACTAGAGCTCGGATGGTTATAATTCTAAATATCCCCTTGGCGTAAAACGTAAAAGTAATCAAAGCTTAAGATCCTGTGGATGTGAAAAATTTTATCTCCTACATTCAGATGAGAAGTACGTGTATTGATCAGCGGGGTGAGATGAGGAGTTTCATGACTTACATCAACAGAAAAAATACAGCTGCATGATAATTTCTAATTTTATGGCATTAGAAGGCATATCACCATAGAGGAAACGAGTTTAAGTAACATAATGGTTGTATTTTACGCCCATAAAATATAACTGGTAAATTTTAAATTTAAAACGATTACATAAGCGTCATTTATTCATTTATTGCTGCCTTTGATGATTTCCGAGCAGAACAAATGAAAGATAAGAACAAACATACAAGAAAAAGTTTTTGAGAAAACTGAGGATTTACTTGTAAGCTTCATACATGAATGATATGAGTCATGAGAAAAAAAGATGAGTGAAACGTAGTAGTTGAGCATTTTATTGTAAAGTACAAAGTACAGTTAAAAGGAGCAGGCTACAGGAAATGTTTTGCAAATCCTTTTTGAAAGTACAGCTACAGAGGCCGTACTGTAGCATTGCTCCAATCAGGGACGATACGTTTTTTTTCTCTGCAGGCAATTTGCGATCATTGAGCTCCACTGGTTTTATACCATATTTTGTGAACTTTTTCTGGGCTTGATGGATCCGGCGTTCCAATAACAAAAATTCACCCCAACTGTTAATATTGCTAATTGGTATAGGGGAAACTTTAGCGCCCCTCGTTTGAAATTTATTATTATTATTAAATTCCTGGTTTTACCAGGAATATAATAATAATGATAAATTTCAAACAGGCCAAGTTATTCAAATACGAAGCGAGTCATGCTTCTTTACAGAGAGATCTTTTGAACTGAGAGAAAAAGTTAAGGAGTTTTGAGAGGTACTCCGTAACTCGACTGTGTCCTCACGGCTTTCTCCGAGACCGACTCGCTTAGTGGAAGTTCAAAAGGCAGTCCTACACAATACAGCTCATGGAAATGAAATTTCCGCTAAAATGAGATGAAAGGACACCATTTGCAGTAACAAAAGTGCAAGGCTAATGAATAATTAGTTTTTCAATTGTCAGTGTTTAACAGACGAGAAACAACTTGTTGATATGATCAATGTAATAGTTAAAACTTGTTTTACTGCAAACCTAATATCTCTTTTTTTTGTTGTAAATAGCAGAGAGAGTAAAGAGGAACAAATATATGTTAATTACATCAAACAGTATGATAAATTCAATTCACTGCGTGTTATCAGATGAGATGAAGCGCAGTGTCTCCTTGTTGTGTTCGGGAGAACATGGTGTGGTTTGTTCCAATGCAGTTTGTTTGGTTCAAATGCTAACTTTATTTGAACGATTTAAACTGAGTAACTCGAGGAGCCAGGGAGTTGCAGCTCGGAAGAGTTATCAAAAAAGCTTGCATCATTCTAGAATTAATTATCGAATTATTTTACTCATCGATTTTCATCCAAATATCTCATACAGACACAGACACCTCTTAGAGAGATAAAACTATGATATCAGTGAAAATTAGAGCTCCCAGGGGGAACATGTGAGGTCTCGATCTGGTTAGGTAAGACTTTCTTTTGTTAAAATAACAATAAGCTTTCGTTTTGTTATGGGTCATCTCTTTTTCAAAGTCCTCAGCTGCCCTTCTCTTTAGCAACTTTTGATTTCTTTTCCAATTTAATCCTGTTTCGTTAACATACTTCAATTCTACTGTTTCTATGTGCAGGAAGTGGGGACACGCTCTAGAGATAGATTATGATTCCTAAATTCCACACTAAATGGGGTTTTCCTCTTTCCTCTCTTGGGAACGCCTTTGTTGTGATTTGAGATCCTTAAACAAACTTATAAGCCCATCAATCTCATACGGCCAAATGGAGCTATGAATCTGTTGAAGTAAGCCAGCCTAATCAATCATTCAGCCCTGGACAAGCGACACTCGGCCTCTCATGAATGACGTACAGCAGGAAACTCAATTCCAATCGCCAAGGTTTCGAGGTCTATGCCCTGCGTAGGCGAAGAGCTGTTGTGTGTGTGCGTCAAGAGTATACTTGCATCTCCACACTCGCTGGGATTTAGACCCTGCACCTAGCGAGATTGGCAGCCAATAATAAACTGGGTTTCGCAGTTCAGCCATCAGCACAATGGGCGCTTCATTGCCTCGGCCTCCAACAATTTAGGCCCAACTTGGAATTGGATCGTGACCGCGCAAATCTGGACGGGCGTCTCGCTGGATGGGGCGAGTGGATTCTGCTCCACTTCGTGCCAGTTTCGCTGTTCCAAAATCCGCTCAATGACTCAGAGAAGATTCTATTGCGGATCGCCAAGCCAAAGTGGACAGAGTCACACAAAATTCGGTTTCAGCGGGGCACTGGTTTTGATAAGTTTTTTTTGGATGGGCTGAAGTAAGCCCTGGTAAAGCGGTGGTTCAGATTGTTCGCAAAACTCTGTAGCACCCAAATTTTGAGGCAAATACATAGTAAAAAAAGTGAACTATTGGCGTCATGTGACGAAAAATGGGGTAAATGTTCTAACATAAGGAGAAAAGAGGACAAGGGTCATTAATGAAACCGGTTGCAGTCGAAAATATTTTCCAGACGTAATGTAGGTCAGGCATCTTACAGACAAAAAGATCGCACAACAAAGACTGATGTAAAGATTTGTAGGCCAAGGCTCGCGTGAGAATCAAGGTTTTAGGAGGTCAAAGAAAAATAAAGAGAGAATGAGGTAAGAAGCCGAACACCTTACATGAACAGCAAAGCATTACTGGCGTTGGGATGGAGACTAAGGTGAGCAATGGTATTCAAAAGCAAGTGAGTTAGGTTCCTGAACGTGTTTGGAAACAAAGCGAACAATACCCACATTTGGCGTTTTAAAGCATCGATATTTTAGATTGGGATGAATTCGGATTCATTTAGAACTCAGGATTGAGGTTTGGAGTGTGTAGCATATTTTTTCAACGAAGTGTATGTAGAAAAGATATGCTTATCACACCAGTTGACTATGATGTCTACCGGTTTCATAAAGAGCGCTGACCCGAGGAATAATACATCGACGCATTTCCTGGAGTTTTACTTTAAACTAGAATTTCAATGATGAGAGCGAACACAAATTATTTTCTCGCCTTTGCTGCTTTAAAATTTTGATTGTTCAGAAAAAGGGAAATGTGCCTCTGACTTTCAAAATGCCCTTGCATACTTCGATTCGTTTAGAACCGGAAGCCAGTTGTGGACTCCTGTATTCCAGAGAATCGTAACAACGATTCACTCATTTCATTATTGGACTGCTGTTCATGATCTTATTGCCAACTATCCTTTTTGTTCTTTCGTTTTCAACTTATCTTCTTCCTCTCTCTGAAAAATTTACACCATTCTAACCTTCTATTGTTTTCACAAATTTTTTTAATTCCTTCCCCTCCTGGCCTGTATTTTTAATTTGTCTTCCTTTCCACTTTCCACTTTCGTAACTCATCAGAGTCGAAACACATTTGCGCGGGAGCAGGCGAGGGCGGCTGTTGTCCAGCACGGCCGAGTGTCCCTGCCATGGTTTCTATCTTCCAACGCAATACCAATTGGGAAGAGCTTGCAAATTGACGGTTGGCTACGGTCCACTTTCCAAATTTAGTCCTTTATCCAGCAGCGACACTTGGCAGAGCAGCTTTCGGACGTGTGTCAGTATTTTCTCTGACAGCAAAGATTAAATATAAGGAATTTGGAAGGATTTTTGTGACAGTGGATAAGCTCTAGCGATGTTTTCACACGTTTGGATGTCACGATGTAGATTTATCAGAGACTAAGTTAGGGGATTTTGTGTGGCTACACGATTTCACTTCAATTGAACGTTCGACCGAAAAAACAATTCTTTTTCAGAGTCTCAGCCTGGCAATGGAGTACTATTTATTTTAGAATTATGTTGATCCCTTTTCAGAATGTAACTGTACATCACTAAAATATATTACCCGACCTCTCATGGTCACAAAGTTCTAAACTATATATAAAATTTGAACTGCTGCTTAATCTAAAGTGTTGATACCCAAGCTCGAATTGGAAGCATAGTGTTTAGTTCATCATAGAAAATTAAACATTTTTCACTTGAATGTTGTGTTTTAAAATTTCCATTGAGAGCTGCAGGGAAAGGGTAAAATAACGGAGCACGTAAAAGTTTATTTTCAATCTATTTCAAAATAAGAATACCCAGAAGAGGACGCTTTTCCTCGTTGTTCCACATGTTAGCACAACCGTTGAGACAGCGTTAGTCGATACCTTGGCCAGCTCTGTCATTTTAGTGAGCATTGCACCTGCCATTCAAGCACAAATGATTTGACCTCTTTAAAAAATCAGGCCAATCATTGTTTTAAACTGCTTTACACATCTTCGACAAGCAACACTTTTAGCAGAAAGTTGTACTTCAGCGGCTCTGTTGACGAGTGTGATAGTGATTGGTGCACACTTACCTGACTTATTCAGCAGCGTGTTTCCAACAAAATTTGTGCTATTTCCCAAAAATTGGTTGTTTTAACACGGGACACGTGACGGACCGATGCTAAAATATTCTCATAAGTGATGCATAGATATAACACAGTTGTGAGTCACGGTTAATGCCACCTTCTATATTTGGACAATTGACTTGCTTATAAAACATTGAACATAAGCAAGTCTAATCTATAAAATGACCCTTTCAAAGTTACATGGTTAGGACAAAGGAGCGTTTTCAAATATCCAAACGGAGCATTTTAACACCTAGCTTCCTGTAGCGCTGCGTGAGCAGACTCCAGCCAGCTGCAAAGTTCATTCGCAAGCGAAAAAATTCACTAGAAAACGTATTCAGAACCGACCCGACGTTTCTTTTCCGGACGCTTTGAGAAAACCGAGCTCTCGAGGATCATTTATTTTAGGCGAAGGTTCTCATTTTCACGGACTCGCAATGCAGGCCAATCCCCACCAGTCCAGATTGACTCCATTTATCAGGCAAATTAAGTTTACTCGCCGCTTTAAATAATCCCCGAACTTTTGTCTTTCTGTTGCCGTTCTCGGTAATCTCCAAACTTCTGCGGCGCTCCGTGCCCTCATGAAGTGGATTGCGCTGAAGGATAGGGGATTTTGGTGGATGCAGCGCATTTTGGTGGCGGATGAGTGAATGGTTATTGCGCTGGTGGATGCAGGGTATGGTGCTGGTGGATACAGCGCATTTTGGTGGCGGATGAGTGAGTGGTTATTGCGCTGGTGGATGCAGGGTATGGTGCTGGTGGATGCAGCGCATTGTGGTGGCGGATGAGTGGGTGGTTATTGCGCTGGTGGATGCAGGGTATGGTGCTGGTGGATGCAGTTCGTTGTGATGGCGGATGAGTG